>VTGD01000121.1:0-145760 GCA_013406985.1 Calonectria crousiana | reverse complement strand
TTTTTGCTGGGGAATTGGAAGCAAGATTATAAGCAAGGTGATCCCAGTCAGCGCGCTACGCCATGCAAAAGCAAGTCACTCGCACTGGTACAGTGGAAAAAAAAATGATGCAGACCACCAGCCAAGACACAGCGCAAGGCCGGAGAAAAAGCAAAGAAAAAGCAAAATGCACCACCGATGGCAGACTTCACCGCATTCCACGACTCCTCCCCCGGTCAAATAAAAGAAAAGAAAAGAAAAATTCGCCCCGTATGTCAGTCCTCCTAATATAGATCCAAAACCTGTCGTCAGACGGGAACTTTGTATCCTGCACAACAGCATCGTCTTTTGATCACAATTGAAAAACAAAAAAGAAAAGGAAAAAAAATTCTCAACTGGCATTGCATCTCGTGACTTTTGTTTCGTGACGTTTCCCTTGCTCGCCCCGTCACTATCGTGAGCCTGCCACTCCATCATCCACGTCTCATCACCTCGTCATTCGGCCATCCATGCCCTCCGACCTTGGCGCCCCCGTCACTCGTATTTGTCCCGGTACCCGTTACTCTGGCACAGCCGTCCCAGGCCCTGCTGCATCCATGTGTGTCCAGGCCCACCTTTAAACCCTTGCTCCTTGCTCTATCCATGTCCTGTGGTGGCCTTCAGTACCTGGTTAGATGCGATGCGCACCCACCTGCCGGTAACCTGCTTCCTCCACGATGGGACTAAGCCTTCGATCCTCCCTCTTGGCCCCTTCTCCCATCTCTGACAAAAACGAATGACGATCATCTGGCTCCCTCCAAGCCCACACATTCCCATGCCGTCGCCCCCCGGCGCTCAAGATTCATGACAAGGCACACCTGGCCACTCCTTTCCCGCCCCCAACACCGGCACCTTTCCTACCCATGCGCTCTTGTCGCTGGTGCTGGCCCATACAGATAACCCTATGCACCAGGCCACTCAGATATCCCCAACCCAGCAACATGCAGGGTCTAGATCTAAGCCGCAAACTATCACCTCAATCACATTGCTCAGCAAGGAGTAGCTTGAGTGAAATACTGGCATTGATAAAAGAATCATCTAACAAATATCCCTCTATTAGCCCTCCCCCTAACAGCCCGATTCTATTAGTCACTGGCCTATCAGCCTGTTTCTCCACCCATCCCACCGTTCCAAACGCACGAACCATGACCAACAACACAGCAGGATCGACCAAGCCCCAACAATAAATTTTCCATGCTTTTACTGACCAGGACACCGGATTAAACACACTTTAATGCCAGAATGCACTGAGGTATCATCTTCATGCAAGTCGACCATTTCGACAACCCAATAAACCTCGACGCCATCGGCCCATCTGATGCACCCCCATGTTCCGAACTGAGCTCCCCATGTACTTACCAATAATGCAATCCTCCCTTTTTTTCTTCTTTTTTTTTCTTTTTCTTTCTCTACCGGGGATGCTTTCGCCGGTATCATAGATATTGTTTTTTTCTCCATTGAATCATTAGTTAGCATGGGATCGTAACGGAAAGAAACCGTCTGGCATGGGTTCGAGGTGCCAGATTTTGGGACCAGCCTCATCAAACGCAGCCGACCACTCTTGTCTCAGATCTGCGGGAAGGTTCCAGCCAAGGTCATCATCGCGAAGTCTCATGCGGACCAAGTGTCGGCGCTCCCGGGGTACCTTGCCATTGACAAATCCCTCCCGCCTGTGCAGTATGGCGAGATTGTTGATGAAGTGGATGTCACCAGCTTGCGTCTTAATTTCCAATTGGGCCGCCTTGGCAATGGCCTCAATAGCATCGAGGGCTTCAACCTGGCGCAATGTAACGGATGGCAGACTCTTGGAACGCGGGTGGACGGCATTCCCCGTGAGCGGCACTCGACCAAAGTTGATGATGAGCCGTCCATCGTGGTTGAAGAGGACCGGTCTGCATTGAAATCGCGGCCTGCCATGGTGATCCGTGTCAATGGGTTTCACTTGATTGATAACAAGGTTTTCCGTTGCTTCTACTTACATGGCAAAGGGCCAGTCAGATCGTGCCAGGATGCGGATCATATCAGGACGACTAGCAGCCAGGACGTTGTAGACAGTATAAGCTGATGAGATGATGCATTTGCCCCCAGCGGCGGCAGTGCTCCGCGTCAGCCAGCTCACTAGGTCGCCAGCTTCTTCATTGTGGAAGGTCAAGAGTGCAAGTCAGCAGGGATATTCAAGACAGAGACGGACGCGGCGCAGGCTACTCACAATAGGGGAAGTGGAGTGGCGGTGGTGCCCAGCCTTGAGCTGCGATGAGTTGTCGGCAACAATGTGAACTGATCCCCTGTTAGTCGCTGTCGCTTCACGGTAAGGATCGAGGAGAGGATTCCGAACCCATCATGTTGCCCCTCTTGTCCTGGCGGCCATGGCGGTTGGCGATGTACGACTGGATACCGAGATAGAGGACCGTAAGATCCTCCACCGAGTACTTCTGTGGATCCAAACCACGAATGACGCCAAACCCCTTGCCGTCATAGACGTCTCGGCGAATTTCGCCCAGCCGGGGGCCCAGGGTGGGAAGAGGAAAGTTGTCTCGAGAGACAAGATCCCCGTCCAAGCCTAAGGCTGTTTTGGGGTTAGAAACACGCGTTAGTCTAGGTCGACAAGGAGCCGCCGTTGGGTCAGGGAAACAAACCTTTGAAGTGCTGCAGAGCATTTTCGGCTTCGTGCAGCTCAGATTCACTGAGCGTATGAATGTAATCAGACTCATGATCCACAAATTGAGCGCCGGTCCACGCCATGGGCACATTGAGCACCTGCGGGAACCCCTCTGGTAATCCTGCCGGCGCCTCCACGCGAACGGAACACGCAGCGGCCGCACGACCCAGCTCAAAGACTGGGGCCGGCCCAATCACGGGCCCAGCCATTGGGGATGCCATTCTTAATGGGAGGAGGAGTGTTAGCTCTTTTTTTAACGCTTCCCTCGGTGGTGGTGATTCTGGTGGGTGGAATTTTTTTTCCTTTCTCTAGGGAACGCAGTATCAGTATGAGCACCACCACCAGACCGCAACGGCTTAACAAGAGACCAGGGAACTCACGAGAAATTAAACAACGGAGCAACACCGGAGGGATGTGCGTGGCAGAGAGGACCAGTGCAGGGTTTAAAGCTGGTGGGAGTTGAGCAGCGAGGTTTGGGGAGAGAGAGGTGAGAGTTTGAAGGTTGGGGGACGAGCAGTGAGGAGGAAGAAAATGATTGTCTCGTTTCACCGAGAAAGCAAAATGAGGATATGGCAGCTGTTGTTGCCGTATCCGTGGTCGAGGTAGCGGCAGTGGTAGGAGCGGGTGGTGTTGTCTCCCAAAGCTGCAAGGGGCACCTGGGAAAGTGGGCGGGCAACAGAGGTGATGACGTTGGAGGCGATCAAGTGCCGGCCGTGCAATCACCAAACAAAGCCTTAGTAAAGAAGGAGTGGGGGAGAGTGAATGAGGGAGGAGTCTGAGGTGGGATGGAGGGAAGGAAGGAAGGAAGTTAAAATAAAAACAGAGGCAGAGAGTATGGGGGAGGGCAAGTGTACAAGGGCTGAGCGAGTCGAGCCATTCGAGATGCTTATTATAGTCGCGTGCGGGTGGGAGATTGTGGACGGCTTCCAGCGAGCGACAACGCCGACGGCTAGCTGAACGAAGCAAGCACCCCCTTTTTCCGATCTCTGGGAATAAGTCTTCTTACTTCGTACACAACTCTGGCTGGCCAGTTACGGATGGCAAGGTGCATGACGCAGGTACTTCAAGGACCGAACGGGTGACTACTGACTGGTCACTGCAGGCCATGTAAGTACGATAAACACAAACGAGATTGGATGCTGTGTAGCAAAGGCGGCAACAACAAGCAACGAAGAGATCAAACACAATGTGTTCGGTCGCACGATGTGCTGGGATGGTACGTCTTTGGGGGGCCCATACCCGAGATACACACATCCCAGCCCCAGAGCCACGATCGAAACGAGGATTTTCACAATTGAGCCAGCCACGGCACGGCCTGGGCGAGACGAAGGTTTTGACGACGTGTCGAGCCCTCACCCGGTTTGCTCAAAAAGAAAAACTGGGTGTTAAAAAAACCAAACATAAAAATAATAAAAAATAAAATACATGCCTAGGTACCAAGACCAAAGAGCTAGGGGGGAAAAAATAAAATACCAAAAAACTAATGCCCCCCCCCCCCCCCAGACGCAGACGCCGGCGCGGCGCAGAAGAAACATACATCGGTGCATTCGGGGGGAGGGGGACATGGGGGGGGACCCGCAGAGGATCGCCGTTGCCCAACCCACGTCCCAAGTGGCTGCCGCTTGAGACTTGAACCATTTGTGGGCATCCTAAACGACCCTGTTGAGCAGACCAAACTCCCCATGACCCACGACACGACCCGGCGTGAGTCTAGCGCCGGGGAGGAGGTCCCGTCTCTGCAGGCGAACGGAGCACCAGAGCAAGCACCAGCAGCATTGGAATGAGGTGTGTGGCCACCAAAAAGCACCTCACGACTAAGTTGCCTACATGCCATGCCATGCCATGTATGTTGCCCAGCAGTCCTCCTGTCCGGTCTATGATCCGAATCGCTTCCGCGCTCCCGCCCTTCCCGTCCGTTACCCGCCGTCACCCATCACCCTGCCTCCCGTCACACCGTTCCGTCGCACGACCCTCCTACCTCCTGCTTTTCACCCAATCCTTCACACCGACAACCAGGCCGCAAGATGGGATGGTTTGACCGGGGTGGAGGACAGAGTTGTTGCCTGCCTGCGAGCCGCATCCCGCCGTCTGTGCTGAGTGGTAGCATGGTGTCTCGGGCCAAGGGTTGGACAGGACGCCCAGCCATACCACTGGAGGACAAACCAGGCGCCGTCTCCTGACAAAAATAAAACATGGCACCGAGTAACTTCTTATGGCGTCCGGGAAACTGAGTACTAAATACCCAGAGTACGGTACATGTCGCAGGGGTAAGGCATGGGTACGGTTTTGAGAGGCAATTTGTTAAAACAATTCCTTTTTTTTTTACTTGTTTCTCCTTTCTTTTCCTTCCCTCCTTATCATTTTGCGCGTACGACACAGTGCAACTCAAAGCGCGCTAGCAATCCTCGCAATCCTCGCATACTCCTTGGTTGCGCCGCTGGCATCACGGCGCGACACGATAATCAATCCGCCGCCGTGTAAAAGCCAACAAGCTTTCGGCTGCCTGCGGGTCCCGGCACTCCGTACACCGCGTAGTTCGGAGGAACGTGGGCCACTGGCATGAGCCGGTGTCCGTCTGTCGTCATCTTATATCTCGGTCAAGGGAGGCGATTTGGCCATTCTTCCTCCTCCCTGTCCCATGCCCTATCCGCAGGCCCCACTCTGGCCTTCTCCTTATCACCCATCAAGCAACCTTCCTTCTTCCATAATGCCGTTCATGTCATCATACAACTGGTACGTACTTAGCCACCGCCTTGCGCCTCCATGCACCAACCTACCTGGAAGTATTAGGGGAAAAAAAGAAGAAAAAAAGAAAGGGAAGAAAAAAAGAAACACGGGGCGTCTAGAAACGCGCTCTGCCCGGCCTCAGCCGAGCGGGGACCATGTGTGTGTATCCTAGAAACCCGAGGCCACGAGGACTGCCACGGCTACCACGATTCCCAACGCTGAGCAATCTCTGCCTTATGTGGAGTATCCGTCTCGCCTTGCAGATGCAAAGTGCCTCAATTTGAACCCTCATCACCTGCCCACTTCTGCCCAATTATATCGTGGTACGAGGCTGCCAGTTCTCCTCAAACAACTGGCCGACGAAAAAATAGTCATCTTCATAGGCGGCACTATTCCGGAGCTCATTCCACTCTTGCTCTAAATGGTTACGAAATACTAAATTAGCGCTGCCCCGGGGATTCGGTACTGGGAGGGGGCGCCTAGCCCGGACTTACTATGCTGGTTAGCGTATGCTCTAGTGGCGTGGACGAACTGGATCTTGTCCTCGTCCAACCCGGCCAGGGTCCTCAAGTCCTGATCTTTGCACCCCTCGGAGAATGGATAAATGCCCTTGTTGCAGTAGTGGAAATGCGCCAGGAGAATGTTGGCACCTGCCGCCATCCTGTTAGCTCCTCGTGACGATCCACGGGATTTCGTCTAGTGGGGGGAGGGGGGCCGTAAGGGAGGCCCTGTCTTACTCACCCAGGTGATATTCCCTAACCTTGTCCTCTCGAGCGAATCGCCGCTGCAAGCACAAGAAACGTTAGCAAACCTCATGGCCCTAAATGCCCGTGGCTAGGGCACGCGCATTAAAAGTGGCCCTCGCCCGGCCGCCCTTTCTTCTAGTTTCTTCTGGATTCTGCCTCTTTTCTTACCTTCATGCCATGCTTTCTAGCATAGCCAGCATCATGCGTCGTGATTAAAGCTGTGTTATGCAAAAGAATAAAAGTCACAAGGTATGTCACCAGCCATGTGCTTTGCTTGTTCTTCTGGATCATCTTTTGAAGCCTGTCCAACAGTTCTCTGCGGAGTCTTGTCTGAATATGATGAATCAAGATGAGATCCAGTTGCGCACCAAGCACTGGTGGAAGCGGGATCAAGCCGTGATTCGGACTTGTCTCATCTAGAATGTCTCGGGGCATCCCCAAAGTCTCATCCCCGACAATGAAGCTCGACCGAGTCGACAAGCGAATGGACATCCAAAGCATCAACGTACGGCCGATCAGATCCAAGCACTCCATGGGAGTTGACGGGTCACGGAAAATCTGCCACGCCCGATCATACGTCTGGTAGACGAGGCCATCCTGTTTTCCCAACAGTCTGTTGAAGGCTTCGCGCATGCTCTCTCGGATGTGATCCGAGTAGGCATTTTTTACTTCATCCAACTTCACAAGAGCATAGGGCGGAATCTTGACCGACTTCTTTGTCCCATTGTGGTCCCAGGTCCGCTCAAGCTTGTCACCTGCTTGGGGAATGAAGCGCCGCACCTTGACATTGACAGATTTGTTGGAGAGGCCATCCGAAATGGAGATGATCTTGACGTCTTCCGACGCCCAGTTTTGGATAGGATCCGAAATGTTGTTGTTCCACCGGCGGGTCCATTCAAAGCCAGGAACTTGCCCCGGTTTGAATAACCTAACATCGGTTATCTTGTATCTAAGACAAGGAAACCGACCAGCCCTCGAGTTGGACACCTTTTTGCACGTCAGGCATGGGCCTCCATCCTCCTCCGTGTTGTTCTCGCACTGTTATGCAAAAGTCAGTATTGCAACGAGTTGACGGGTGTCACAGGGCACATCAGAGATTTGCTTGATTTCCAACACGGAGGCTACTTACGCGAATTCGCTGCATTCTGCATCTAATGCATGAGCCAATCTTGCGAGTCTGAGCCGTCTGCTCACGGAGGTTCAGGTCTTTGAATGGGCCGCGTTTTCCCCCACGTTGATTCGGCATCAAAATGTCAAAATTAGATTGCTGATCCAATAATGACATGTCTCCCCAACCGTTTGAGGGGCCAGCAGCTTGAGAGACAGTTTCGTCCAATTGCTGCTGGTCCGTAGGAACAAGGGCGTACTGAGACATTACAGTCGTTGCCAAGACCTGGTGCGGCATGTCTGGTGGTGCAACAACCATGCCGAGGTCAGCGGTGTATGGGATTGCAGACAGGTCTTGGGGGATTATGGGATCAGACACCATAACGGGTTGGCTTTGAAGGTCCGAGTCAGGTTTCAGCGGTTGGTGGGGATAGTACTCGGTGACAGGCAAGCCGTGTTGCTGCGATGAGTTTGCGTCATTGACCAGCGGGACTGCCAATGCCGACTGCTCTGGCATGGGGGTAAAGTTGGCAAGGGATGGTGAGGTCAGAGCAGGCTGCTGGTATGCCAACGATGCTTGCTGAGCCATGTCCAAGCCGGTAGGGGCATACGGTTCGGAAGTTGGAACTTGCATGGACGGCGGTTTCTCTGCCGTGTATGGGATGCTCTCACTTTGCACCACTGGTGGTGGACCATCGGGGATTTGCTGATAGCCTTGGATCGAGTGTTAGTCACATAGGCGAGAGAGGCGAGGCAGAGGAATAATCGGAAAGGAAAGGAAAAGAAAGAAAAAAAAAGTAAAATAAACCCGACACGTACCATCCAGCTGTCTTACGCCAAAGCCGCAGCAGGGACACAAGAACGAACTCAGGTCGACCATCCGCTTGACCAGTGGCGAGCTTGGAGACGCCATTGAAGACGACCCAGCCTCAATCCAGCTCGATTGTTGACCATACTGACCGCTGGGACGCTGATCATAGCCGGCAAACTTCTCCAGTGCGCCCTGGGAGGACGATCCACGCTCTGGAGCCATTGAGTAAGACCGATCTAGTCTTGGCTTCTTCCGCGACTGCTCCTGTAGAATAGTATAGTGGATGTGTAGACCAGAAGAAATGCCATAGAATTGGGCAATTTGGTCAAGCTGATACTGGATATCGTGAGGCAATGTGTTGAACTCAATCTCCACCTCGGGGGGGATGAGCGACGATGAAGAAGGCACTGGCTCTTCGACCCCTTGCTGAGGGCGAGGTCTCTTTGTCTTAAAAGGATAATGAGGATTCTATAGAAAAATCAATTCACCGCACATTTCAGGTAAGAAAGAGTGCTGAGATGGGGATTGGGGGCGAGGTCAAGAAGAATCTTGACCGGGAGCTATGGGCATGGGCACGAGAGCTCCGACGGGGCGACAAGAGAAAACGCAGGCGTGATTGGCAACGGCCGCAGGGGACCACCAAGGGGGACCGATGGGAAGGGATCAATGATATAACCCATGCAGGTTGCCGCCAACCGGGGAGAGGAAATCTCTTACCATAATGGCTGCAGTGAGACAGGGTGTGGAACAGAAGCTGCGCAGCAGCAAGAAACAAAGGTCAAGGTACCACCACGTGGGGACCGAAGTATAGGGTATACAAGCAGGAACAAGGAGCGTCAGGGTCGGTCGGGCTAAGCCCAAGGCCACCGGGTGAGGTTGAGCGACGCCGGGGTGAGAGGAGGGGGGAGGGTGGTGGTAGGCTAAGGTGCCACGAAAGCCATCACCGGGACAGGTAAAATTCAACCCCCGTAGTGCGTTGGGTGGAGCGCCAGGTCGACCAGAGCCGGACAGACAGCAACGAGGTGAGCTAGAGGTTTCGGGGGAAGAAAAAAAGTCCTACAAGACGGGAGAGAGGCGAGGTCGGCTGGCAGGAGCGCGAGGGCTCTCTGTCTGGGGCGGAGAAGGGACAAGGAAAGTAGGGTAGACCGGGCGACACTGAGGGAGAGCTAGCCCGCGCGCTCAGTAGTCAGAGAGAAACGAGGCGAGGAAGCGAGGTCGCTGGTGCCGCCGATCGGGGGGACCTGTTGGCGGTGGGCGCGCTGCTTGTGGCCGGTCCTTGGGAAATTTCGCGACAGCGTGTTGAGACGTGATGCGAGGCCTTGGCCCAAGCAGGCGGTCGGTGGTGTCTTTTGTCGACGTTGACGCCGGCTGTTGTGGTACTGGCGCCGGTCCTTGAGCAAGCGCTTGGTGTGTCGAGCCAGGCCGATATGCTTGCGGCCGCGATAGAGGTAGGGATGACGGCCGATGCGAGCTGCGGGTGGGCTGGCGGCTGGCGGTGTGGTGGCCGTAGTAACTGGGCGTCAAGCGATTGAAGCGGCGGTTCAACGGGCTGCTGGGAAGGGTGAAGATGGTCGAGTCTGAGAGAGAGAAGAGTGGACTCGGTGAGGACGACGACAACATTGCTCCGTGCTGAATTGTTTTTGACCGGTCTGAGGGGTACCATGGGCGCCGACAGGGGCCTGTCTGGTTGCAGTGCTTGGACGGAAACACTCTGGATTATTACGGCCCAGTGTGCCTGGGCTTTCCGATCAGGTGGAGTGTGTGGCCCAGCCCAAGGCCACATAGTGAGCCACAAAAAGCGACGAGAGAGTGGGAGGGGGTCGTGGACGGAGGACCGGGACTGGGACTGGGACCAGGGACTGAAAGGCTGGAACTTACTGGAAGGGTAGCAGGTGGTTCGATTCGTCGGCGTGGATGCGTGGGTGCCGGTTTGCCATGCCGCGGGTGCTTGGCCCATCCATCAGGAATATCTCTGTACCAGCTCTGCCGTTCCATTGCCACGGAACCTCTGGGCGAGGGACAACGGCCGCCGCCGTTGGGTGCATAGAGTCGCCCATGTGATTGACATGGTAGTCCAAGTTCAGTGCCCGCAATGGTGGTACGAACAGCCCGGGGTGGGTAGGGTATCATTTTTGCTTTTTCGTCGCGCGTGAAAATGGCCTCGGTCGCGGCCGTGTTGGGGCGGGCAGGGCCTGCGACTGGAAGGCAGGTATTCGCTACCTGGCCGCCGCGAATGTCGTCAAACGATTCCCGAGAATACAAGCAGACGGTGCGCGCATGGCATGGGAGTCGGACGGACAGGGTTTCCGGCAAGACAGGCCAGCCCGGCCAGTGCGGACTCGGGGCCGAGAGACTGGCCACGAGGCGAAGCATGGGATGGAGCATGGGGCTGCCATTCAACGTCGCCCAAGGGGACCATCGTGGGCACAGTACAGACAAACAAGGTGCAGAGGCGCAAGTGCAAGTGCAACGAGTCACTTCAGCCTGCTGACCGGCATCCTCACCCAGTTGCTGCCCCCAGACTCCCCCCCGTTGCACCTACGCCCACACGATTAGAATTTCCAACCCCATCCGCCGGATAGGCGCTGACCGGTCTTGACGCAAATGCTGTGGCTAGCTACCAGGTTGCAAAGGCCGACAATGCTGGATGCCACCCACGCCATGTGACAGGACTCATGTACGCCATCGTCACGCAAAAGATGTGGTTGGCACGATGGGGAGCAAGAAGCGGGGACCGGTGAGGCCAGGGCATTATTATCCCCCCAACCGCCGTCAACCAAACGACAGGCATCGGTCCGATCACTGTCCGGGCTGGACATATGTTTGCTTTTAGTTCTTCGCTTGGCCCTGGACAACTTGGCGAGGGACAGGTTGACATGCATTTACGGTGATGGGATCAACAGCGGCGACGCTCTAGCCGACATGGGCAACTGGCATTGTCGCATTGGAAGGCACGCAGCCTGCTGTCACTTTGTGCGGGGCTGCGGTCCGTGCAGGGCGGGAAAGTGCCGCAAAGCAGCAGTGCGAGGCGTAGGCGCAGGCGCAGGCGCAAGCGCTCAAATCTCGCTGTATATGAGCCCGAGTAAGGCTGGCGATGGTAGTTGTGTACCAAACTGCGGCGCTGGGCCACGTCGTCATCCATTTCAGATGTGAATGTGGAGGAGGGTATCCGCCTATCTACCTACCTGGGTAAGGGGAGGTCCCCACGTCCCTCCCTAGCCGCCATTTAAACCCCCTAGCTCCCATTTAACTCAACGGCCTCAACGGGGGCTTCGGGAAGTCAAGAGCCACATGGAGGACAAATTGCCTAACTCGGCAGCTAGCTGATGGGGCCGTCTGGCTCCCCTTGCCTGCCCCAACTTTCGCCTCACTTATTTGGGTGGATGGAACCCCAATCCCAAATCCACCCAAAAAAAGCGAATACAATCCACCGAGTCAAACCAAGCAAGCCGTTTTATTTTATTTTTAAATTTTAATTTTTTACCCCAGCCCAGCCGAGACGTAACGCGATCCTTCGATCCTACTATCCTGCCCACCCCGCTAACCGCAAACTCTCGTCGGGTCCTCCCGTGGCCATGGAAGCGAACATCGTGTCCGGCACCTTCATGTATGTCAGAATCCCTTGCGCGCGTGCGTCCAATTCATCCCGCCATTCTTCACGGGGTCTAGCCCAGTCTAATCGTGCATGGAATCCTTGGCTGCGACGCACAACCTTTCCCCAGCACCGTAGCCTCGTATGCCAATCCTTAGGCGTCTTAGAACAAGGCACAATGATGCGACAACCCCCCGTACGAGCGCAACATTGTCACTCATCCACTCGGGACCTTCCCCGCCCTGATCCATGGGCCAGACCCTTCGGCCTTGGCATCCTGCTGTGATCCTCCACTCGGGATAGGAACCCTGCCTTTTGAGTCAGCTGCTGCTTTTCGCGACCCTGAACACTACCGTTGCAGCTCGTTTCTTTTTATTTGATAGGCTGCGACCTCAACCTCTCCACTCTAGACCTGGCATCATTCCATAAGTCCCATTGCTTTTGTCGGATCCGGCGGCCATGGTATCGTAAGGATTCGGATACTTGCTCTAGAGCATTCGGTTTTGCAGACCACTCGTCATCATCAGAGGCGATAATTCCCGATGGCATTCGCATTGATGCTCTCCTGAACAGGTAATGGAAAGCCATGTTCCAGTTCCGTACCCGCGATGCTGCGTCGATCGCCTTGCTACTTATATCAAGCTCGTCCGGGCACTTTGTTGATCCAGTTTTGGCCGACTTGACCGCCAAGATATGACCATCTAGTCATTCTCTAGGATTCGGCCGCTGATCGTGATACCAAGTACGTCTGCCGATGCCACCATGAATCTGTCGGGCCTCACAAGGTTTCGCCTCTGCCAGCGGCAGCCTTGGATGTCCCGCTTCACAAAGGTTCGTGTCTCGTTTGATACCCATGGCCGAATAGTCTTCCCGTTCGCATGCATTAATGACGTATATGGCCGGCAAGCGTGCATCCCGTGGGATGATTGATAGTGCTTTGTTCTACCCCAACCAAGTTTACTAGGTTGTACAGCATTTCTAAAAGCAATGCGCCGTTCATTTAGGGGGCTCGGTGAGGCTATACTGTGACACCCATCATTTTCCGCTCCGCACCGCTCTTGCATTTGAGACAGCCCCCTGACGCGTACAGCATAACGAATCATCTCCGAAGGAGAAAAAAAAAGAATATACACACCTGGTGTCCGTTCTACCCTGGCGTACCATAGCCGCCCCGAATATGAGCTGTTGACAACAGCATGGTGGTTACACACACGCAGGCGGATTCCCGAAGGCCACCACAGCTCTTGACCCTCGCACACCGGCCCGGGGGGGGGGGGCGACAAGAATAGCACTTACGGTGGCGCATTCCGCTCCAATGAAAACACACAGCCATGGCGATGCTCCTCGCAAGGCATCTGCGTTGCAATCGGGACAAGCCGCTGAGTGAGTTAAAGATCTGGTGTGATATCCTGCATCCGTCGCGCAAATTCTTATGGCTCAGGAGAAAAAAAGAACGGCGGCGGTAGCTGAGTTTCGTTCGCGAGTATTGCAGCGACTAAACTAGTACAAAAAAAACCCCGCCGTGGTTGCTTTATGCGCGGGAGCTGTTGGTGGACGGAGGCCGCGGCGGATCGCTGACAGGTGGGACTTGAAGAGGTTGCACCAACACGGCCTGGACCACATTGGGCAATCGTGACAACCTCATTTTATTATCCAAGTCGACGACGCGACAAGACCTGAGACGGCCATCCCTTGTATCCTTGGCTGTGGCCTGATGCTGGAAGGTACAGTACGTGTGCTCGGCCTGTCACATTTTTTTTTCTTCTTTCTAGCGGCGTGAACCAATCATGTGATTAGGCGACCAAGGCCAAATTGATCGAGTTGCAGCACCGGCTCAACTGAGCGATGCCCGACTCGCTTGTGTCATCATCGCGTCGCCTCGCCGTCGCACGATAAAGCTCTCCTCGTCCTCTTCAGCATTAGCCCCGTGCCACCCTTTCCCATCTACCTATTAGAGCTACAGGCCCAGATCCATCGTCCTCGCATTGGCCTCTACGGGGGTCACGCCGGTCAAGGTAGTCTCCGACGTCGATTTTCCTTGCATCTGATCTGCACAGCTCCAGCTACTAGCTAGCTGACTGGTTATACATATCGAGAGCGCTCTCTGCCATGTGATAAAGCCCTGTTTGGGACTGATTATACATTCCTCCTCAGCTAGATTGCCACGCAGTGCGACTTCGGCTACGCCATGGAGTTGAGCCAGCAGTCCATTCACGACGTCGTCCATCCAACAGCGGCCTTCTCCGAGATTAGCGATGATGATATCATCTCGAACGAACTAGTTTCGGGGGACTCCCTCAGCTGGGATGACTCGCCACTAAACCCCAAGAACCGCATCGACAGCCTTGCCGTTCTGGACCGCCCATTCTGGCGGATTGACGGCTGTACCGCTTTTGGGAGCCAATTCTACGCCGTTCCCCTCTTTGTTGACCCTATCGTGCCTATGCGAATGGACGTCTTTATTCCCGAGCCCGCCAAGTTGTCTCCGGAATTGCGGAGGGTTCTCGATGTTGACGTTGCATTCCACACCACCAGCGGATCCCGAATTGCTGTTCTGGGTATTACTCGCCATGTCCTCCGAATTCTGCAGCATTGGACATCTCACCAAGGCAACCCTGCACAGATTTTTCAAAATGTGCCATTTGGATCTCGCATCGTTTTCGCAAATTTGCCCGTCAATGTCGCCGACGCCGAAATATCGATTGCTCCAACCCACTACCTGGAACGCCAGCTCTTGTCTGTGTCAATTCTTGAAGATTATTGGGGCAGCGACGTGAAATTACCACCCACAATCGATATTGGCGAAGTATCTTACGTTTCCCAATTGCACGACAGTGTTTGCGTTGTCAAGATTCAAGACAAGGCATGGATTTTCAAGGCTATAACTAGTTACACGAAATATTTGTACCATGAGTTGAGGCAACTTCTTACCATCGGGTCCCATCCGAACATAGTTTCATCCCCTGTTCACTTGGTTACCAAGAAGTGCTGCTTTGGCAGTAAAGTTGCAGTTGTCGGATTTACACTGGAGTACCATGTTCATGGAAGTCTCCGCGACCTGATCCCCCTCATGCGCGTGGAAAACAAGTTGACATTGAGCGATGAGACGAAGTGGGCTCGTCAACTCGCATCAGCACTTGTACATCTTCGCGGAACCGCAAAGATATTCTACCCGGATCTTAGACTTGACAATATTGTTCTGTCCTCCTCACGCGACCTGATCATGGTTGATTTTGAGCAACGGGGTGTCTGGTGCGAGTTTGCTGCTCCGGAGGTCAACGCGCTCGAATATATCCGGCTAATTGCCACCGATGAGGAGATTCCTCTGGAAGTTAGCGAGAGGTATGGATCCTTTCTCTCCGAAATGCTTCCCAACTGGGAAACGATGGGCGGAGGAGAAGAGTACGCGTGGCCATCGGCGGGATATAACATCCCTTGGACATGTCTGACGCCGGTTGAGCAGGAGGCTTGTGAGGTTTACATGCTGGGTCGCGTTTTGTGGTGCATTTTTGAGGGCAACAGTGCTCCTCAACGAGCTGCTGTCTGGTCATCGTACCGATGGGAGCCTGCCGTCGAGTTTCCAGGATACACGCGAACCCCCGAGCGCATGAGGCGTCTTATCGACCGCTGCACCCAGGGCAGGCAGGATGGACTCAGCAAGCACATTGTAAGGGACAGGAACAGGCTTGTGCTGCGCGGGAGCAAGAATCACGACGCCTCGATGGCGCGGGGCGTCCAGGAGAAGGCACGAGAGTGGTGGGCTCAAGAGGTTGAGAAATCGGAAAGGTGGCTCAAGGAGAGGCTGGAAGGGCTGAGGCGAGGAGACTGGAACGAGAATTACTACAACAGACCCACGCTGAAGGAGGTTTTGGCCGAGATAGAGGCGTTCCGGGACGAAGCTGGTGTTGAAATTTGAGCGGAGTCTATCGATTTTAGCTGGTAGTTTAGATTCGCGGGACAAAAGTGTACAGGGCTAGAACTAAACGATAAAGTAGCAAGCAAACCCGAATAAATAGTGTGCAATTTTTTGTTTTTATTTTTACATGGATGGCACGAGCCTCTTGTTCTTTTATAATCTAGCTGGTGGTGATTCCGTCGTCAAATTCTATCGTCACAATCAGGTATCTGTATGGGAAGGGGGCAAGGCAAGTGATTGCCAAACATAGGGGATATCGAAATAAGCATCTGCAGCACGCCATGACATGAAAAGGGCCCTAGAATAAGCACATCAAATAAAGCGGGGAAAACGGACGCGAACATGACCAGCACATTCGGATGCCCATATCTTCATTTCATCCTCTTGGACTCGCGGTCACTGTCTTCACCCTGACCGGAACGCTTGAGCCCAGAGCCCGTCCTTGTCGCCCTCAATCGGCGGAGAAGCTTGCGGAACTTGTCCACATATGTCACCGGCGCGCCGTGAACCCCGAGCTGCTCGAGGATGGTCTCGAGGTTGACGAGGAACTGTTTCGCGGCCTCTGGCAGCAGGCCCAGGACCTCGAGGACAAAGTTCTGGTCACGGTCGCTAATGAGACGCAGGTATAAGTTGCAATCAAGGCGGGAGGCGCCCGGGTGGGCGTCGCGGTTGCGAGCCACGACGGCCTCGAGGATGTGGACCAGGCAGCGAGCGGCGGATATGGCCTGCTGGGGAGAGAGAGGACGCTCCCGGTGGTAGAGGTCGTTTTTTATGCGGGCAATGATGCCGAGGATGTGTTCTGAGGTCCAGATGACATCCGGAGGCGTCTCCTGCGAGGCGTACCCGCTGGGTGACTCTGGCGAAGTAGAATAGGCGTCTAATAGGTTGAGGACGTGGTCGACGCGCTGTGAATATTTGCGGAAGGGGTCTCTGATGGGGTCCTTTGACCGGGAGAGGGAGAGAAAGTAGTGAAAAAAGTGGTGGTTGTCGAGGAGCATGCGGAAGATGGTGTGGTCTAGATCGTTTCGCTTGAAGATCTTCTTTCCCACAGTAGGAAACGCAAATATGTCTGGGCGGTAGTCCTCTGGGGAGGCATCATAGATGGACGAGAGAAGCTCTCTGGCTTCTTGAACACGGTACGAGTCCAGCTCATCATCGTATTCTGAGTCCGGAGTGACAACTCGGCAGTGGATGCCTTCCGCAAGGATGTCTAAGTGGTGCTTGGAGATGTTTTGGAAGGGATCCCCCATCTCTGTGGGGAAGCCGGCATGAGTCATGTTCAATGGCTTCTCGGTGTCTTGTTCGTAAACGGTCTGCTTGACGACTTGGTCAAGTAGCCATAGAAGGTGCTCGCAGGGCTCTTCACGGTGGCCACATGAGCAGGACAGCTCCGATGCGCCATCCTCTGAAGCCCGAATGCGAATGGAGCGCGTCACAAGCTCCGTCATCTGGAAAGCATAGGTGTTGTCAATGCGGCGGCACTTTTCGAGGGCAATCTTGGGGGGTTCCTTGAAGGCAGCTCGGACGGCGTTCTGTGTAGCCTCGGGGAGGTGGTTGATGAGGTATGTGAGCTTGGTGGGAGAGCAGACGACGGCGGGGGAGTCATGCTCGTAATCAGACATTTCCGATTCTGCATCCGAATCCGGCTCCGACTCGGAGCTGGACTCGTCGCGAGGAAACAGGCTCACATCCTCGGCGCGGGACTCTGCGCAGGACCTCGGAGGAGTTTCTGGTGACATGCTCGCGAGGGTCAACTTGTCGAACCGGGACAAGGTAGGAGACATCAAGGATCTTTGCACTCGAGCGGAGAAAGGGTGCGAAATGAAATCCTGGGGGCATGAGCAACTTCTACCAAGGACAGAAGAGGGAGGAGGAGGGGTCAATCAAGGGGTTTATAAAGCGAGTTGAAGGGGGCAGAGGAGGTGGAGGTGGAGGAGGGCTGGGCTGGATGGAGTTGCGAGACCGCATATGCGGCCCCCATGACGGTTGGTGACAGAGCCAGCAGCCATGAGGTCAGAGCAGACAGCAGAGCCCAGGCAGGGCCAGGGCATGGGATGCGGAAATGGGTGGGGAGGGACGATCCATGATCATGACAAGAGACGACAGCCAGATCAGGCTCATGCTCATGAGCGAAGGAGAGGCGACCACTTTCTGGCTGTGGCTGTGAAACCGGGGACAGTTGGATGGCGTCTGCAGCCGTGCTTTCTCGGTAATTAGTGCATGGGTCGCAACCTGGGTTTCGACGCCGCCCGTTGCCGTTTCTGCAGCAGTCATGACGGCTGCCAGCTACCGCAAGAGGATGGCAGGATTTGCCCAGGATTCGCGGCACTGCACAGCAGCCGTGCCCGTAGCCGTGATTCTGGTAGATTAAGGCCATTGACATTGAGGCGCGGTCCGCATACGTGAGGAGCTCATCACCAACAACGTCTCACCAAAGAGCCACTCGGCGTCCCATGCAGCTGAAAGGGAAAGCAAAAGACGAAAGAAAAAAAAACAATAAATCAAACAACCACCCCCGCCATCCGCGGGCGGTGCTCGCCGTGTCGCGCTCCCACAATGCTCGCGCGGCCGAGGGGGGGAAGATGAGACGGAGTTAGTTGGCCCAAGGACCCCCGAGGCAGACTGCCCTGCCATTCAACCACCACAACCCACGACGGCCTGACCGAACAGGCCGGAGGACAAGTGTTCTGCAGCCTTGGTTATGCGGTTGGCCGGTCGAGTCCGCAGACGTTGAGTCGCAATGACCGTGGTGATGTCGTCTTGATCTGGCTCGCCGGCATACCGTCTACATGGTAACCAAACAAGAGCCGTCATGGCAGTTACAAGTGGTGCTGCTAGGGTGGACCCAGCGCCTCAGGCAGCGCTCAGCCACTCAAGACCACCCCAGGGTCCCTCGACGACCACCCAGCATCGCCCACCTCTCTTACCCACCTGGCGCGGCTCATCGGCCACTCACAGCTCTCGCAGCTCACGCCGGCCGGCCGCAAATGCGACCCGTATGGGCCGTCGTTCACTGGTCCCAGAAAGAGCAGAGCCAGCACTCGGCCGCTGCCAGTCTTGCCCATTGTGTGCACACAATACCTGTTGCCGCCGCTGCTGCTGAGCGGCTGCTCCTCATCCCCCCCCCCCGCGGCCGTGGCCAAAACCGGATACGACCACCCACCCCTCTCCCCCTTGGGGCCCGCGCTAGAACGAGGAGCAGCAGTATACATGCGGCCTACTTTCGCGGCCTACTTTCGCGGCCTACTTTCGCGACCTACTTCGCGGCCCACGCAAGGCATTCTGCTAACTTCAAATCTGCCGGGCAGAATCTTCATGGGCTTCACCAGTGTGTCGGGTTCTCCTCAGAAGGCCTCCCCTTGCCGTGACAAGATATGCCTCGCCCAATGCTCGCTTGCTACCTGAGTTGATGTTGTTGCTTTGCCCTCAGACAATAGCTTCACCAATTCCCGCACCCGTCAAGATTTTTGTATCACCTATTGCAAAATGAAAATAAAAAAATCATGTACACAATTAAATAGATACATGGTCCTTTTTTTTTAGTCTCGAAAAAAGCCGTACTTTTTTAGGGGGCCATCCAATCATATGCCGTTCTTCATCCAAAACTGTCTATGCTGAATGTACACTCACTCTCCAACATCACCAGTGATGAAATGAGCGAGGCTATGCTAAGGATGGGCCTTGCCCAAACTGCTCATGTCCCCGCGGCGAAATCTCTGTCTCCTGCATTTCATCATGCGGATTAGGGAAAAATTTTCTTCTCATTGTTGATCCGCAAACAGTAAATTAAACGCCCGCATGCATGCGGTCATGTTCCTCCCTCTCCTCCCTCTCTCTTGCTTCTTCTCTGTTGCTACCCAATGGCGGAGCTGACCACCAGAACCAACCTGTCGGGACCGGTGTATAGGCAAACCGGTAACGCCGCCAACCCTCAGACTATCACAATCGCACCTGACACCCCGCTCTCGTGCGCTCACACATCCAGCCAATGCCAGCCGGTACCAAGAACCGTCGGCCTAGAGTTGCTGCCTGATTCTACGCATGCCCGAGGCTGTTTATAGATAGGGCTGAAAGGAATCGTCTGAATATAGAAATCGGGATGCATCTCAATGTTGGACAGGGCAATAGGAGTGGCTACAATCCCAGTCCATTGTTGGTTGGTTATGTCCACATATGCATCTAGGAATAAATGAACGGTGCGTATGCTAGTAGAATATCCCTCCTTCATGAGTCAACGGTGAGGAGTCTGGTCTGATAACTAGTCCAAGACCAGAAGACATCTCCGGCGATAGGCAACAGTTGGCAAGAGAGGAGGCGAGCATCCACCTCGTGCATCCGGAACTGTATCTGGCTTTCTTCATTGCTAATCTTCAAGAGGGAGCCGGTCAAGACAGCTGACGGCCTCCCTCTCTCAATTACATCATCAAAACTTCACTTCTCACTCTTCATTCTTCACGTCATTTTCTTGGTCCATATAAATGCTTGGAAGAAATGGATTAAAATATCTTGAGCGTGTCTTCTCCTTGCTTGCGTTTCCGCCCACTTTGACAGCGGGCATTTCAGTTACATAAAAACAGATGAGTGAAATAAAAGACAAAAAAGTCAAGGCCGTTCACGTCACAATTCTGTACGGCCTCAGAACCATCAAGCAGAAATTGCAACGATAATAGAGGTATCAGTTGTGTGTGGCCAGGGCTTGGAAAAGAAAAAAGCTATCCACAGGCAAAGACGTCATCAGGCCCGATCCCCAGGCCAGATCCCAAAAGCAGTTTGTTGTGGCTGGTCGTATCGCCACGTGCTCCATTCAACCTTGAAAATTTCCCAATACACCGTTCCCAGAGACGTAAAAAAGGGGGGGTGAGGTCATGTGCTAGGCGAATCCGAGCCGAAACCACCCGTAGATGATATGATGTCCTCGGCATGGTGGAGGCTCCTGATGATACAATTTATTGGATACATCATGCACATGTTTGAAGTGGTGGGCGCATCCCGGGGTCGACAAATCGTACGGCGCGAGTGCTGGCGTGCCCCTTGTTGGTTGGCGACCTGCCGTTTCGAAGGATCGTCTTCTGATCCGGCGAAGATGATGTGGAAGACGAAGACCGGCCTGCAGACGAGGAAGACGGGATCTTCCTAGGCAGACTGCCCACAGACCGGTCGGATTGTCAATCGATACCGTGCTGCCTCTTGAGCTGAGCTAAAGATTCCCGGCGGGCTTCGATGTCCTCTTTTGACTTGGCCATCTTGTCGGGCTGGTGGTATAGAACTGTAGCATTGTTTTGTCAGAAAAAAAAACCATTCGGTCGGAAGGGAGGAAATGGGTGATGGGCGTGTGTTGCGTTTCAACGTACCGACTAGGTATCTGTTTTGGAAGTTGAAGCCGTTGAGCTTGTCGCAGGCTTGCTTCGCATCCATTACGTCCTCATAGACAACAAAGGCGGTGCCCTTCGTGTTATTCGCGATGCCCTGACGGACCTGGCTGTAGATGT
This sequence comes from Calonectria crousiana, assembly GCA_013406985.1. NCBI lineage: Eukaryota > Fungi > Ascomycota > Sordariomycetes > Hypocreales > Nectriaceae > Calonectria > Calonectria crousiana. Next base: position 124,695 of record VTGD01000121.1, on the reverse strand, counting down.
GTCAGCATGTCTTCGTATTCATCGATCCAACCCGACAGAGATTTTGTCGGTAATGTTATTCAAGGCGGAGCCATACCGAATCGGGCCAAATTTTCCAAACAAATCGAACAACTCCTCCGGAGTGACGTTGTAGCTAAATCAATAAAAGTCAGTCGAAGGCGTCGGGACCGGTCACTACTATCATACCTCAAGTTCTTGACGAACAGAGCTCTGGAGACAGGTGTTAGCAGGCAATGTTAAAATTAACCGGAACTGGGGAGGCGCAGCGTGTCGAGATGTTGATGGGACGAACGAATAGGCGCTAGGTGTTCATGCCGGTCCAACACGCGCGCGCATTGGCAAAAAAAACGTACCGATTGACTTCTGGGGCTAATTTACCGCCGCGACTACTCATCTCTTGGATGATGGTGATGACGATGATCGGGATTTGGTGGAGGAGGGGGAGGACGCAGACGAGGGATGGTAGAGACAGGATGGATGCGGGAGCGGAGGCGACGAGGCGAAACTGGGTGAAGGATCGAGTTGGGGCGATCGGTCGGTAGCAACACGTGACCGTGTATGTGGTCCGACCAGGCTGGGACCAGGGTGAGGCAAAGAGGCTAGCCAAACTTGGCCGTTGGCGTGATTGGAAGGTGGTGGAAAACGGCGGCCCTGGTGTCACTGGCGTTGCTGAGGGATGCCTTAGGTTTGTTTTCCGAAATGGTCACGCCGTCGCCAAAGATAAGGGACCCTTCTCATGCGAGGAGAGAGATGAATGGGTTGAAACAATGGCGTTGAGGGGTTTGCTTAAGCTCTACAAGTCTACCTCTCTAGCCGAGGCCATCCCAAGGGTCCTTCCTGGCGCTGGCGCATCACGCGACCAGGCCAGGTGCCTACTTGCCTGCTTGTTTTCTAAGCCGCCACGACACGGCCGAGCTGCGAGGTACTCGCGCAGTACACGGCGCTCCATACATGCCAGGCAGGAAGGTTGAGTACCGTGTGAGCCCGCCTCCACCGCAGCCATACCCACCTGCGCCATGGCTCGCATCGCTCCGAGTCGGTGACTGATGGGGTCCCATCCAACGGCACTTTGAATGCCGATTGAGAGCCTACGGCCGACTGCTGGTGCTTCAAGCCCGGGGTGCAGGGGCTCCTCAGAGCTGAAGCTGGGGGACACGTGTGCCCAGCCGGGCACCAGCTCGCGCTGGCTCCTCGGGCCCAACGGTGCACATTCCAACCACTGCAGCATCGTCGCTAGCCCTGTCAGGCATGTGTCTAGAATGTCGGCCCTGTTTCGCGGTCTTCGACTGCCAGATGACGGCATTCGCTCGGGTGGTTGGACAGGATCGACGGAGCACGTCGCGACCATGCTGCCCAATGTGCAAAAGTCCATGCTTCCAGTAGTTCCGTGACTATATCCGGACAATTCGCCAAAGTCAACAAACGACGTGGTTTTCGTAGATATGCTCAGAAACTCAATGCAGCCAGGGACCTGCCTTGATTCGCCACACCCCGGACCTCGCGGCTCGCAGGAGTTCGGTGAATTGCTTGTTTGCGTGGTGCGGGGGCAACTTCTTGTTGACTTCTGGCGTCCCTTCGTTTACCGCGCGTCGATCCGGAAATGTCTACCCCAAACACCGATCTCGCAGTCTTCACACTCGCACCCTCACATTCATTGATGACCAACCCCTCGACGAATCACACTCTCTGAGTCTTCACTCCCACAAAGCGGGCTCTGCCGCCATCGTCATCGTACCAGCCGCAGCCTTATTGACTCACCCTCTTGTCCGGTAGCATAACGCATCACGCCGCGCCGCATAAACGCGGAAACTGGTTTGGCATGGCTAACCTCGGCGGGTCGCGTTTTGGCCATGACGTTCTCAGCGTCTTCGACGTCTGGGAGGACACCCGGGATTTCCTGGCCGACGCGGTCGAGGCCCTCGGGGCATCAGCGGAGACCGAACGGCTGCTCCGACAGAGCCTAACGGCTGGCGCCGAGGACTGGCACTACCTCATCGAGCGCGCCGAGTCAATTCGACGGGTCCGGGGCAATGACGTACGGAGCCTGGACCCTCAAGACGTCCTGGCCTATGTGTGGGATATTTTTAAGGGTACTGACACTGCTTTGCCTGCGCCGAACCCATGGGAGAAGACGGATCGGCTTATTGCCCAAGCGAAAGCTCTTGAGCAAGAGGCAGAAATCTTGTCACCATCGTTTGTACAACCCACCCAGCAGAATAATCCAGACGACCTGACCTCGTCTCAGCCTCTTGTAAAATCTAAAAGCCGCATCACCACCTCCCATTATTGGTCGGATGAAGGTCATGGCCAGAATCCCACTGAGAACCGTAACTGGGACAGCCAGTTTCGGTTCTATTCGCCCCCTTTGCACCATCCCAATCGCCTCACCCCTCAAGCATGCACCCATCCCGCCCTGTTCCAGCCAACGGGCACCATCAACCACGAAGCCAGCAGCCAAGCAAGCGAATCATATTATCAACACGACCACGCAAGCCTCCACTATGAGCCCTTGGCTCCTCCCAACGGCAGCCCAATCAGCGTGACTCGCTCAAGTAAAATATCGCCATACTTTGCCTCATCGCCATCAACTACCGAAGGAAAGAAATCTTCGGTCAAAAGGAGACCCCCGGGCATAGTTGCAACAGTCCCATTCGCCCCACTTACTTCGCCAAAGTTTGGAATTATCCAAGAAGAGTTTGCACACGAACCGTTTTGGCTTCTAGTCGCAGTCACATTCCTCATCAAGACACATGGAAGGGTGGCCATACCTGTGTTCTACCAGCTCAAAGAACGGTTTCCAACTCCACAGGACATAGTCAACCCAGCCAACGAAGAGGAAATCGTAAACATGATCCGCCACCTTGGCCTCTCAGCGAATCGGGTTGCATTCATGCAAAAATATGCCCGAGGCTTCTTGGGAGACCCACCGAGACCAAACGTGACACACAAGGTTAAAAACTACGGCCACCGAGACATCGATCCCTTATCGACAATGACAGGTGCCTTGAACAATGCGCCCCTCGATGCCGAGCCAGGTGCGTCTTTGTTGGAGGATTCCAATGAGCTGGAGGCCTGGGAGATCGGGCACTTGACAAAGGGCAAGTACGCCATTGATAGCTGGCGCATATTCTGCCGCGATGAACTACTGGGGCGGGCAAAAGACTGGAACGGCAAAGGCCGGGAGCCAGAATTTCAACCCGAGTGGATGAGGGTGATGCCGCAGGACAAGGAGCTCAGGGCGTATCTGCGTTGGATGTGGATGCGCGAAGGGTGGGAATGGGATCCTGTCACTGGAGAAAAAACTGTATTGCGAGAGCGAATGCGAAAGGCAGTTGATGAAGGGAGAGTGGAATATGATGATGCTGGCGGGTTAAGGATTATGAGTAGTGTATAGTGCGGGAGTCTTATCGACCTTATCGCATCATCCTGTAAGATGATAAGGCTAGGATATGAGCTACAGGGTGTTTACCTAATATTCGGGTTGTGGTTATATCTTGGTTAGAATTTAGGTTCTTCCGATCAGAGAAAGCAAGGTATCTGAACTGGAATAAACCAAAATGAAGGCATCCATCCCTCCTTGAAATCACAGGCATAGTTAGTGGATAGACGCATGAGATGCGGGGTTCCGTGACGATGCGATCATGCTGAATAGATAAATAAATTAATTGGCAAACCAATGTTGGCTCCAACGCAATGACGCCTAGTTTTTGAAATCATATATTTATGAGCATTGCTATTGGTGTTGTGGATACGGGGTCCGGCACACTCCGAATGGGGTGGTGTGCCGACCTACCGATTTGGCAATAGCGTGCAATACATCCAACCCTTGTTGAAGGATTGTGAGTTTGATAGTTTGCCGCGACCTTGAGTCGTAGTATTTCCTGTCAAAGCAAATAAAACAGTACCCAAATACATATCTTTTTTCTAAAGATATTCTCTCAAGATTTTCTCGGGGGTTTTTTTTTTCGTTGGATGTGGACATTGCTGCAGGGGCTGATGTGCAGTGGCCACAATGATGTACAGCCTTCACATTCATTCAAGGGTTAATTAAATGATAGAGTTCAGGAGGCACATCATCCGCGTACCGGTACCCATTTTAGGTAAGATGACAGGTGAAATTGCCGTTAACAACTGTGCGACACAATAGAAGCTTGTTTGCGAGATCGATGGAAGCCGTCCACCTGCCCCCTTCAAGGCTCGTTGACCATGGCGCATCCTAGGCCCTCCTCCAATTAATAGCTGCCAAATTTTGAAGCACCCACCAGTTTACACTGTAACTATAGCGCTGCCCATGCTTAAAATATATCCCTGTCGCGATTGGTGGAGCGCCCTGATCCCTGAGCAACAGCTTAGTGCTGTGATGGGGAATAACGCATCACGAGCTACGCTGCCGGGCAGGGTATAAGCAGGAATGAATGCATGCGTCGAGGCTGCAGGCCTGCGACACTCAACTGATTCAGTCAACTGCGACACCCGCGGGGACGCTTTCGTGACATCACACCCGAATGCCAGGAGCCGGAACCAGAACCCGCGAGCAACAACGGCTCCGGGCGTGAGCTGTGATGCGCTCGCCACTGAGATCATGTCCGTCAGAGGAAAAAGCTTCCTAGGTGTGTCTTGGCCGGCAGCTCTTGGGGGCAGGCACCGAATGGACGCAGGTACTGGCGGCCACCGTGGTACCTAGGATGTGGCGGGCCGCTTGCGCCTGGCCCTAGGTCGCGGTGATTGTCGTGGTACCCGCTTCGGTCCAAGGCGGCCCACTCAAGGTACATACATCTCACGGGACTCTAAAAAAAGAGGACACCTGTACTGTCGTCGCTGTATTCCCTTCTGGCTCAGAAGTCAGAGAGGTCATCATCTCCAATTGAACCCTCAAAGACCAACCCCTCCTTTCAGCCCGGCCCCTTCTTTCTCTCTTTTGTCATCCGTCATTTTTGTGATCTTCTACCTTCACGTCGACGGCAGCACCCTGACAGCTTCGGCCTCACCAGCTGCCCCCGAAAGCTTGCTCGGAGCCTCGCTTATTTATTCCTTCCTTCTCTTACCCTCGTCACCTCCCCCCCCCGCGAGCACGCGCGACGCCCTCTTTTCATCCGCCATTACATCCGCAGCACCTTAGATAGTCAGCAGGTCTGCACATAATTCAACCAGTATCGAGCAATGGCGCAGCGCATTCCTTCCTACGGGCTGGGCGGCCCCGCGCCCTACGGCGTTGGCGCCAACGAGCCGCAACAGAACGACAGCATCCTGGACCAGGTCCGACCTTATACCAGCAAAATTGAGGACCTCCTGGACTCGGTCAGCGAGCCTGTCAGGCCGTGAGTAAACCTGCGCTCATCCCTGAAGCTTTGTGATTGCCGAGGCTGACACTGTGTTGCGGCATTCAGCTACCTCCCCGCCATTGGTCGCTTCCTAATTGTCGTTACATTCATCGAGGATGCTCTTCGCATCATGACCCAATGGTCCGACCAGCTCCTGTACCTCCGCGACTACAGACACAGTAAGATGCGATTCATTCTGGCGAAGCAAGACGCAGTATCCTGACACTTTCATAGTTCCCGGCGGCGTCACCCACATCTTCCTGATCGTCAACGTCATTGCCATGCTCAGCTGTTCCGTCCTCGTAATTATCCGCAAGCACTCCGACTACGCCGTAGCCGGCCTCATGGCCGTCGTCATCACCCAGGCTCTCGGGTACGGCCTCATCTTCGACCTCAACTTCTTCCTCCGAAACCTTTCCGTCATTGGTGGTCTTGTTATGGTTCTGTCAGACTCCTGGGTCCAGAAGACTAAGGCTTTTGCCGGTCTCCCCTCGATCGACGAGAAGGACCGCAAGATGTACTTCCAGCTGGCTGGTCGCGTTCTGCTCATCTTCCTCTTCATTGGATTTGTCTTCAGTGGAGAGTGGTCCCTCTGGCGCGTCCTCGTCTCCTGCCTGGGCGGCGTTGCCTGCATCATGGTTGTTGTTGGATTCAAGGCCAAGTACAGCGCTACCCTTCTGGTTGTCATTCTGAGCGTCTTCAACCTGTTTGTGAACAACTTCTGGACTGTAAGTCGATTTTCCTTGGGCATTTTCCGGTGATGTTGGGACTAATTTGATGTGCAGCTTCACGAGCACCACCCCCACAAGGACTTCGCCAAGTACGACTTCTTCCAGATCTTGTCCATCGTTGGTGGACTTCTCCTGCTGGTCAACAGCGGCCCTGGCCAGTTCAGCATCGATGAGAAGAAGAAGGTTTACTAAGTGTAAAATTCCACCCAATGCCAACAATGCCCGGCGCCGCGGTGTTGGGGGTTGGCAAAGCATTTTCAATTTTATCTCGGGAGGGGTTACGAAAAAGTTGCCCTGGATCACCATCGTCGACGTCATGGAAGAATGGAGGGGACCCAGGTTTTTCACATATGAATGGATTATAGAAGTTATGTTTGGTAGCAAGATGAGAAGAAAGCAGGTACGCGGTGGTATATGGACGTCGACCAAAAGGCTGTCGGCTCTACTATGTGATCCACGTCGAATGAATGAGTCGCAGCCCTTTCAAATAAATCAACAGGGCCTATAGGCTGGAGTCTTTTTTCCACTAACATTGATGAATTGCATGTGGCATCACGTGATAACATTGGATTCCAACTAGGGTAAGAATTTATAAGTAGCATTGCCGCATTGCAACCAGATATGAATGTTGGTTTAAATAATACAATCATTTTTTCACCCGTTTCCTACGGATTGAAAATCTCATACAGGATTGCCAATTGCGCAGAACGTTGAGCGGCCGGATCGGATTACACAGAGCATTGGGTTCTAGAGGAGGGATTCAACTAATTTAGTAAGTTACATTCATTACACCCACTTGCTCTCATACCAACCAGCTATGAACCCCACCTCGGTTCACTCTTTGTAAGATGGCTCATGTCCAACGCATAGAATAGATTGCTCGCTTCGCCGGGTAGTTCCTGTCTCTCCTCGTCTTACCTATTTATACGCTCCCGGGCGAAGGCATTCCCGAGCGACTAATTGAGCTTGCACTGCCCGCTGCCCACGTTGTCTGTTTCAAGGTTCCCACCTGGGCCGTCTTCTTCGCCATGGCCGAAGCCCTCGGCACCGCCCTCGCCGTCGTCGGCGCGCTGGGCCAGCTGTTTGACGGGTGCATCAAGGCCTACGGCTTCTTCACCACGGCGGCCAACCTCGACGTCGACAGCCAGCGCCTCTTCTGCAAGGTGCGCATCGAGGAGATGCGGCTCGTCGTGTGGGGCCGGGACTGGGGCGTCGCTGAGGGGAGGCTGGAGGCGCACCTGGACAGCACGCGCAACCCCCAGCTCAGGGCCCTGGCCATGCAGATACTGGAGGAGCTTCACTCGACCGTGACGGACTTTCGCAAGCTGCGGGAAAAGTACGGGCTGGTGGACGAGTCGTGCTCGGGTAACCTGGATGTCCAGTCGTCAAAATCCAAGAACGGCAGGAAATCGCCTTCGCCATCGCCGTCCCGGCAGGGATCCAGGGACGACGAGAAGCTAAACGGCAGTCTTTCCAAGTCATCTACTCTGAGCAGCGAGAGAAGTTGGAAAAAAGATTTCAGTCTGAGGGCCAAGTGGGTAATATCAGGTGAGTGTGCAACATAACCCCCATGAAATACCCCAGCTAACCTATAGTCACCAGACAAGGAAAAGTTTACAACTCTGCTCAAAGATCTAAGAGGTATCTAAACACCATGCCTGTACTTTTATGAATGCCCGGCGTTGAATTTGCTAAACTAAGAAATCTCCCGCCCGGAAAAAAAAAGACCTCAACGATGGCCTCGAGCGACTGTTCCCAAACTCCCACTTGGAATCATTTCAACGAGCATGGAGACACCAACTTCTAGACTCGTTCAAGCGCGACCTCACCCAGCTGTCTCTCCTGGAACAGGCCGCCACGGGGGACTATCCCGAGCTCACGGCTTCGGTGACCCTCAAGACGCTGCGCATCAACCTCGACACCAAGCCCCAGGCGTCGTTCAAGCCGACGTTTGCCCTCAAGGTGCCCAGGGCGGCCCTCGAGATCCCCAAGGGCGCCGACCGGCGGCGCTGCCAGGCGCAGCACGAGACGGCAGCCGACGTCATTGTCGAATGGGTCGACTACGACCGCGAGGCCATTGAGGAGCGGGTTGCCCACATGCGCAGGCTCGACGACCTGGCGCGCATGATGCACTCGGCGTCAGAGAGCCACCCGGACCTCCACAGCATCGACTGCGTGGGCTACACCGACGACGCCGACAACAACCGGTACGGCCTCGTGTACAAGGCGCCGGCGCCGTCCTTTTCGACGCTGCACTCGCTCATGGCGGACCTCAAGGCGCCCGACCTCAACGACCGGGTGCGGCTCGCCCGCACCCTCGCCGTGGCCCTGTGGTCCCTCCACTCGCTCGACTGGCTTCACAAGTCGCTCTGCAGCTCAAACATCCTCTTCTTCCCCTCGGCCTTTTCCAGGTCGGCCGACTCGTCCACCGCCGGCGCCGCCCTCGTCCCGGACATTGCCCACCCCTTTCTCACGGGCTTCGACGCCTCGCGGCCCGACCTCGACACGGCCCTGTCCGTCGTCTCCCGCAACCCCTCCATCGACAACCTCCACCGCCACCCGGCCTCGCTACGTGGCATGCCCCACTGCAAGCCCTTTGACGTCTACAGCCTGGGTCTCGTCCTCCTTGAGATTGGCATCTGGAAGCCCCTCCAGACTTTTCACAAGCCCCACTACTCGGCCGACCGGTGGCGGGACAAGGTCGTCTTGTCCGCTCTGGTGCCCACCTTGGGCAGTAAGGTTGGCCGTCGCTACCGCGAGGTTGCCGAAATGTGCCTTAAGGTTGGCGACGACATGACGGGCAGCGAAGCGGGAACGCTCATGGAGACGGTTGTCAACACGCTTGAGAGCATTCGGCTGTGATGAGGCATCGGTGCACTTGGATGCACAATGACAATGATTCATACATGTATGATCTTGATGCTTAATGTACATTACAGTACCGATACACATAGACCATAGGCAAAATATGTTATGAACAAGTTCTCGAAATCTATTTGAACGCGATGCTGTGATATATGTTCAACTGGGGATATAGTAACATCGTCTCTCCGCGACCCCATTAAGCAAAGAAGAGCAAAAACCAATACCCCAACCCCTATGCCAACTCAAAAAAAAGTCAAATCACCCTGCCCAGGACGCCGTTGCATGTTTTCTCCCATTTGCCGCAATCTCTCCACTTTCCCTCTACCATTCTCCGTGCCATTCTGCTTCTCTCTACTGCCAGGAAAACTTCATTCTCCTCCAAGGCCAATCATATATTTGGTTGAAACGGTGATTAGAGAAACCTGCCGGGGAAGCAATGGCAAGAAGAATCGTATTGGGAATGATTAAACATCCCCAAACGCTATCCATTTCAAGCCGAAACGCCAATGCATGCATAACATGAGATCGGTCGTGGCGTGCGTGAGTCATGATCATGATATATAGTCGCACAACACATTATACGGTCCACTAGTACGTGGGTGAGGATGCCTAGACCCATGTAGCCCTGGCCTTCTAAGCTCCAGAGACCTTGCGGGCGGTCGAGGCCGCCGTGGCCGAGGTGGCGTGGCTGGCACTGCCTACCCGGCCGCTGGTCTTTCGAATACCTGCCGTCTCCTTGGCTCGGAGAGGGGATTCGGCCTGGCGCTTGCTGGAGCGGACCTTGGTCAGGACGCTGGGGGTGCTGGCAACACGGTCAACGTGCTTTGTGCGGACGGAACCAATGTTCTCGGCATCGTGCGAGGCGTCGTTGTCAATCTTGTACACGGTGGTGGTCTGGCTGACGGAGCGAGTCTTCTCGCTTCGGATGGGAGATTGCGAGGCCTTGCGGTGGCTGCGCATGCGCAGGTGATACTCCTCTTCGGATTCGCTCTGGGATTGATGTACCGACACGTACTCGGTCTCGTGCTGAACTGTCTCCTCGACGGTGGTCTGGTACGAGTTGGATGTTGATCGCTGGTAGGGGTGGTGACGATCGCGGGCACTCTTGCGGGGCTGGCCAGGGGTGGGCGCAGGCAGATAATCCTCTTGAACCCCAATGTTATTGCGGTCGTGATCCACCTCGCTGAGGGGTGTGCGGTTGGAAGCGCTTCGGTTGGGAGGTGTCGAAGCCTGGCCGTTGCGAAGGGTCTTCATAGCACGGATGGGAGTGCTGGGCAAGGGGTTGGCAGCTGCCATCTCCTTGCGAAGCTTGCGCTCGATGCGCTCCTCAATCCACCACTCTCGGAACGTTCCCTGGTTCAGGTGCAGCCAGTGCTGCTGGGGCCCGACGACCATGCCAGGTCTCATGAATCGCATGAAGGAGATGACCTCGTTGGCAGTGAAGCCGTGGCGGTAGATAAGGTAGGCGCCAATCAGGCAGCCTGTTCGGCCCAAGCCGGCTTTGCAGTGGACAGCAATGCCCTTCTTCTTGACCGTGATAGTCTCGTGAGCCAGTCGGATGAACTTGCGGACAGTGGTGAGCGAGGGGCAAGTGCCGTCGTCGAAGATCATGTCGAGGTGCTGGATGCCCATGGACTCAAAGTAGGAGGGCGAGTATAGGTGAGAGTTGAGACGCACGACCAGGCCAATGTTCTTCTCAGAAAAGTGTGCCAGGACGTTCTTGAAGGGCTGAGGTAGAGTGGGGTGAGCTTCAACCTCCTCGATGGTGTGAGGCAGAAGAGGGTACATCTCAGAGCCCTCGGTGATCTTGGCGACCGGGGTGTGCTGGGGGGATGCGAAAGCGAGGAAATGGGGAGTGATCCAGTTGAAGTCACCGTGCTCGACTCGCTCGTACTTCTCGTACATGTCGAGGTCAAAGTTGTCGAGATCGCAGCACTTTTCCTCCTTGGCCTTCCACACTCCGTAAACGACATCCTGAACGCTGATTCCGTAGTCGGCCTGGCTGTAACCGGCGTCCCGGAAGGGCATCAACGGGGGGTCCACCTGGGCGATAGGGGCCAGAGCAAGGTGAGGGGGCCAGTTCTGGATCAGGACCATGTAGCAAGCGAGCATGCAGGCGGCATTGGCACGGCCTATGGGTCTTTAGTTAGTCTCGTGAACTGGTTGATAATGAGCGCATGCTTTTGAGCAACTTACTCCTGGGATCAGCGGCGCTCCAGAAGACGATGGGACGGTCCTTGTTCTGCTTGGCACCTAGAATGTCGTGGAACTGAATCGCGAAGCGGTAGAGGTGTCCGATGTGCAGCGGGCCAAAGTCGTGGTGGAAAGCATTGTAGAGGAGGGTGTCGTCGACGGTGAAGTAACACGGCGCATTGCGGCTCGACGGGAGCGGGGTAGGCTCGACGCCTCGCTGGGCGCGTTTCCTCGAGGAAGTGGGCTGCTGCTCTGTGAAGGGGAAAGGAGTGTCGGCGGTGGGTGGGTGGACGTAGGAGGCCAAGTAGAGACGGTCTGGAACAATGGTCAGCCTCGAGTTTGGCACCGTGAAGAGGCTGTCGTCGTTGATGTAACGGTGTGGGTCAAACGTTGGCGAGAGCGAGCCTGAGGTTGCGGCGGGATAACAGTGCGACATTGCCAAGGATTCAAGCTCGATTGTGGCCAAGGAGGCGCGGGAAGAGGGTTAAAAATGATAAGGGAGGTTGAACCGACCTGGAATATATTCCACGATTTGTCCATGCCCGCTTTGCTGGGCGAGTCGGGAAGATGGCGCCATTGTTCCAGGCTTGGGCTTCTCGACTGGCGATTGAGGGCCGGCGGCGATAGCGACCGGGCTAATGATCAGGTGCGATGGGGCGGGGAGGGCTGGGTGCTGGAGCTAGAGAGCTTGAATCGTGAAAGGAGCGATGTGCACACGAGCGGTGGGTGACGGGGGGGCGGTGACGACGACGTGGTGCGAGACCTTTGCAGTGGCCGTGAGCGACTGCTCGGATGGGCGCTGGGGAGGCTGAGGGAAGCAGCGACCGGCTAGGGCGGACCGCGAATGGTGTGGTTGAGGTGGAAGAGTTGTGGTTGATGAGTTCAAATGGGAATGGGCTCACGATGTTATTATAAAGAAGACTGGTTGTTATTTTGCGGCCCCCGGCTGAGAGATCCTAGCTCAGCGCCAGCAACCAGCCTATTTCCACGGCAACCACGCATGATTGATGACAGGGGCACGGCTTCGGGGGAGAAAAACACGGCACGGGAGGGTGACAAAAAGAAGCCCGCACACTCCCACCAGCCGGCCGCACGTATTTGTGTCAGCCATTAGCTTCCCGCAGCGGACCCCCTGCGAGCGACCCAGGTCCCACTGGCGCACCAGCTACACATCGCCTCAGCCTATCAACCCCACGGAGACGCCTCCCCGCGCAAAAAAATAAAAAAAAATAAAGCAGTGACCGCCAAAGCGACCCCGAGCAACAGCGCAACGCACAACGCACAACACAACAAAACATGCCGTCCAGTCTGCGTCTCATCCCATCACACCCTCCCCTGCACCGTGGACGAGGATGCCCGGACAACGCTGCAGGAATAGGCCGGAGCTTCATGCTGCGCGCTGCCGCTGACATTCAGTCCTCGGACCCCAGGAGAACGCTGGAGAACCTTGGCCTCTGCTTGCTTGCATTTCGAAGCCTGTCATCCATGCGAGGCCACCTGGCTCAGTGTCTGAAAACTTACGGGGTCCGATGGCAGATATACACAGGGGGAAGGGATGTGATACTGGCCCAGGCCCGGACCGCAACAGGAAGCGCGCGATAGGTCGTTTGTCAGAATCAATTCGATACAAGCAAACCTCCACGCACAGTTGCTAGGCCAGCCTTTTTGGGGGGTACAATTAGCATGCGCTGTGTGTTTTAAGCTACGCAAACACAATTGTAACGGTTAATCACTGCAGCCATGGGTATCGTCACTTTTCCCATGGCGATAGCTCTGGTCTCACCGGGCAATGCTAAGGAGACCGTGCCATGCTATCAAGGAGGCGCCGAGCCGTGAGGCTCAACTAACGAAAGCAAGCGACATGAGGTTTGGCCCAATGGCAGTGTTAGCTTAGTTTGCACGACTGCACAATCTGCGACAACCAAATACACACACCACAAGCTGCACTGCTCTCCACTCGGCACTCCCAACCGCCGTACCATCTGCCTAATGTGGCATAGCCCGGCGAGTAAACAAACTTTCTAGACCAAGTTCACGGCACACTCTCAGGCGGTCTATCGCATGCACACATTTAGCTCATTGCCGAGCAACGGCCAAGGCCTCGAAATGGTGGCACATGGCAAGCAAGCGTGCGAAAAAGTTGCCATCATCTCCAGTGTAACCCCCAACGTAGCTTATGTCACATGCGTCTCGGCGTGCACCCCTTGTTGGGCGATCCTTTTGGTCCCTTTCGCAAATCGTCCCCGGCCAAGCACTACCTTGCTTGTTGCAATCCTGGCCATTGTTCCAAGAACACAGCAAGAGAGCGGCGTTCCCGTTCATTAAAAAAACAGAAAGAAGAAAAAACCAGGCTGGCCCAATGCCAATGGTCTGGTTCAGCGGCAAAACCCAAAGCAAAACAGCATTTGCGGGTTGTCGCGGGAGCAACTTTAAAAATAAAGCCTCTCTGTGCTTTTGCCAAAGTTGGCCACGAATTAGGTTAATCTTGATTTTGTACTTGTTCAATCTACCTCGAGTAGAAAATTCTAGCCCACGACCGAAAAAAGGGCTCGGGCGGTTTAGTTTGCAGCCGCATTGGGCCGTGAAGTTTTGGTGGAAGAGGAGCTAGTCCAAACGACAGCCTTGTAAACGACATGCTGAATTCCCCCACGCCTCAATCACTTTGAGAAACCCTCAAGAGTTTTTCTTTTCTTTTCACAATATACTCAATAAAAGTGTATTTATTCTTCTAGACAGAGCAAAGTAGCACCTGTATGAATCGCTAATTGTTGTTGAGGTCTCGACCAAGTATGTAGATGACTCTGATGTTTAGATGCACTATCAGCTCTTTAAACAGGACCAAAAAAAACTTTACATAGGTGTATTGAAATAAAGTGAAACCCTCATCCGAGTCCCCTTTTTTCTCTACTCATGCCGATCCACAATATTCAACCTCGACCACTTTTGAACCCTTACCGGCATTGTCGGCCCATCTGACGCGCAGTCAATGCAGACGAGTTCTTTAAAAAACGGACAAAAGAACCAATGGTGGTCAAGGACTAAATGGGAGCCACTGTTCCAGCGAGGATACTGCTGGAAGCCGAACCCGTTATGCGAAACAGGTGTGTATATTGATGGTCAGGGTCCATTACACGACGAGATGGGCCGTATTGAAAGCGGGCGCGGTAAACTTGACTTGTTTTTCTCTCTCTCTCATCCAACAACATATTCAGATCTGGCGCCTTTGGCGGGCGATTTTACTCTAAAACAAAAAAGGAACGAAAGAAAAGATCTTATCTGTAAAGGGGGGGGGGTTATATGTGCATTCCTCATCTTCACAGCCGTGTTTCAAGAAAAGCCCAACGGCCGTCGAGTTCACCACACAAATCTTGTCTCAGTTCACAGTCGTGTGGGCGCAGCACATGACTGGAACCGCCATATTCTGAACAGCTGCTCGCTCGCCGGCAGCCAGAGAGAGCGACCGCACACGGGCTTACAAACCACACCCGCGCCGCTCTCGTTTCCTCCTTCTTTCTTGTTCGGTTTCAGACAGCGCGAGCGCGCGCCATGGGAATTATACAAAACTCGCCGTCCGACAGATTGCAAAACCCCGAGCAAGAGGTATATTGGTTTTCCGAGGCTCTTGCCCAAGAACCGTGTGAACCCTCAGTTTCAGCGACATTGATTCGCGACCAAAGAGGTCGTGGCGCAAGGGTCCTCCACCAGCCACACACCAGCAGCTTCCTTCCCAGCGTGCATCCATCTTTCTCAACGACCGACCCCGCCATCCAGAAGTCCGCCCACCCCTCCCCGCATACAAGAAAAAAAAACAAAAGGCAGCGACCGCAAAAGCGACCCTGAAGCAGCGACAGCGCAACGCACAACACACTCGTTCCTGCGACTACAGCATCCCTCCACCTGCGTCACCTTATCTCCAGCTGTCCAACCAGAGCCCGCGGACGCTCAGCCCACGACCACCATGGCGGTCGCGACCGATACTCAGTTCCCATGCGAGATGCAAGACATCCCCCCCTCCCCCTTCCCCCCCTCCTCCTTCAGCTTGTCGCCATCACCCCCCCTTCTCCCCCGCTTCGCTTCCATGGCGACGGGCATGATGATGAGCTTGTATCGCGTGGATGCGCCTCGCAGCTAACCCATTGCTGGTCCGTGTTTACAGAACCCTCGATTTCCCGCTTCCCACCGAGAGACTCGCCACCACAGCCCTCAAAGCCCTGCAGGTCGATCCCGAACTCTCCCAGCTCGTCACGCGGAAGTTTTCCATTGCCCCGGCATCAGCATCAGAAGACGGCTCCAACCAAGGCGCTCACGTGTTAAGAGTTGAATACAAGGCCGCAACCAACCGCATGCTGCGAGTCGCAGTAAACTCCTTCATGGATAGCCTGAAGCTAGTCCTGGAGGTCATGGAGCAGCTAGACGCCGACATGCTTGGCCAATCAAAAGAAACGGGGCAACCAAATTAAAGCTCGCGTCCGCCGTTTGAGGCACGGTCCTTTTCGTTTCTTCATCTCGGTGTATTGTGCATCTCTCTTACGTCTGTGTGGTATATATCCTAAAAAAAAACGACAATGCTCCAAACCGCCAACCCACCAACCTTGCCATTCGTGGCCCTTGGGGATCATCCTTCTCGAAATCATATAAATCCCAAAATTCTACCAAATACTTTTGCGCAGGACTGCTAATCTTTCGTGACGCATCAACATCACTCTAAAAGAAATGGTCCGCTTCTTCCTTCCCATCTTGCAATATAAGCAAATGGTTTCCTGCCCGAGACTTGTAATTCGGTATTAATTCCTCCACGCAGCATGCGCCTCCGTGTTAATGGGCATGTCGCAAATTCCAAAAAAGAAAAAAAGGTCTTTCTTTGGTAGTGTGTTGAAGACTCTTCATTCACTGTTTTCCGTCTTTAGTGCCGCGAGTTGCTTCTTCAACTCTTCCACCTCTTGTTTCAATGCGGCATTCTCTTCCTGTAGACTCTTCATGTGAACAATCGCATTCTCAACTACGCTGGCCTTGCTGTTCTGAGCATTGGCCTGCTTGGAGTCTTTCTTGTCGCCACTCTCGCAGCCATCACTCTTGTTTTCGCAGCCAGGTAAGAGCCCTGCCATAACCTGCAGGGCCGAGTTGATTCGATTTCTTCGCCCCTGCTCTGCAATCTTGTGCGACGTACGTTTTGACGTGAGATTGGTTGATAGCTCGCTGGGATATGATACACCTGGTACTTGGTTGCCCTCCAGGATATTCTGATAATTCGATTTTGACATGAGAAGTTGTGAGGCTGCATTTTCTGCAGAAGTCATGCCAGGGGTGCCTGGAAGGAGAGGCTTGATATTAGGTGAAATCTTGGGAAGCAGCGCGGGGGAAACCTGGACGGATCCTGTTCGGCCTCGGGACCTGGGAGCGAGCTGGGGAGTTTTCCGGGGTGCGGGCCCAGATGATCCGGGGCCCAGCTGGGGGCTCTGGCTTGCAGAGGCGATGCCAGAAGGCTTGGGGAAGACCGGGGATTGCAAGGGTTGGAAGCCAGTACCTTTAGGGGGCGCAGGTTCGAGGGTGGATTGCGAATGGGGGCGCGAGATGGTTGGACCAAGGGGCTTGTTGGAAACAGGGTCCGGCAGCTCAAGCGACTCAATATGATCTGTCATGGAGGGGTCGTGGCTCGCGCTGGACGATTTATTTGCTTTGGAGGCGGGGAGCTTCATTAGGGAAGCAGGGGTAGCCGGTGCTGGTTGCGCATCTGCAGGAACTGACAAGGGCGTCTGCTGACCACTCCTTTGAGGATGAATGTAGGGTGATTTACTAGTTGATCTTCTGGTGGGAACTGGCGGAGGCGGCATATCTGATAGCGTCTCCGGTGACACTGACGAGTTCTCCTCAGCAGATGTTTCGGTAGAGGTGGCAGGCATGGGGAGGAGTGCTGAGGTTCCGTTCTCTTCAACTTCGGACAGGACCTGAGAGACAATAGCAGGGCTGGGTCCTGTTTTCCTCCTTTGGGGTTTCACGATGGGCGAGCTTCGAATGTTTGCCTTGGCTCTGGGCTTTGTTATCATCTTCTTTCTCGTTTTCTTAGACTGGTCCATGGGTTGGGTCATCGGGCCCGAGTTCTCCAATTCCATCTCAATAGGCGAGTTATTTGAGTGGGCGTGGTCATAAATGGCAGAGGCGTCAGTTTGGGCGTGGAGTGCGGGAGATGTAAGAGGGCTGAAGTAAGTGCTAGGAACAGCAAAAGATGAGTTATCCATGTTGAAATGAGGGTCTAGAGGAGTGACCGCGGGTGAGACAAGAGGTGTAAAAGCCATCTACAAAACACGATTAGTACAGGGCCCGACGGGCGACTACATTGGCGATCACGGCATGGCGCCAAGAGGCGGGCATGTCTTACATCTTGCTGCTCCTTCATCTGCTGGTGATATCCTCTGTCGTAAACCCCAGGTTGTGAAACCTGCTCAGTCTGGGAGTAAAACTGGCCGCTATTGGGCATCTCGAGGCTCTGGGGGGTGGGCGGTACTGAGTGGTTGTGATTTGAGAAGAAAGCAGCCTGTTGCTCTTGTAGTTGGCGCTGCTGCTGGTGGAACTTTTGCTGCTGGAGATACTGAATCTGGGCATCGATGGTGGAGATGGGGTCGGTATTGGGGGTCATCATGTGTGCGGGAATGCTGGACTGAGGTGCTGATGTTGAGATGGGGATGGAATTGCTGGCGGGCATGAGGCCTTGGTTGTCCGGTTCAGCCATGATAGTGTCGGGGGTATCGCGGGGTTGGTTCATCATAGCCTGGGCGGAGCCATCTTGGAAGGACTGAAAATCAAAGTGCATGCCATCGCCGAGGTTCGTCATGCTGGCCATGTCAAGAAACTGCCCAAAGTCATCTTCGCCAGTGGCCGTCATGGCTTGGTCCTGGCCGTCCCACGCTGTCGAGGCCATGGTGTTGAAGTCGCCAGCGAAAGTCGGGACTGGGACTTGGCGGGCAGCGCCGCAGGGTGGAAGCTAGAGCGGGATCGGAATGGACTCGCAAGTCGATGCGACGCCGTGAAGCGCAAAAAAAAAAAAAAAACGTCGAGCGCAGCAAAGAATTCGTAGTCGCAGATCGGGGGAGGTGTCGTGTGACAGGATCAGAAGCGACACGAAGCGGAGATCGAACGAGCAGATTTCAGAGGAGCCGAGGATGGGTGGTCATTTGCGACAGTCTGTGAGTGGACGAAGTGCGTCGACGGAACGGGAAGCTGCAGAAAAGGACACTGGACGGTGACAGATGCGGGAGCAAATCCGATTGCAATGCTCGCGAGGACAACGGGATGAGAACGAAAGCGAGCGGTCGGGTAAAGATGGCAAAGAGAGGAAGAAAGATGGAAGCAAGAGGTGTGAGAAAGAGGGTCGGTCGAGGGTTGGCCGATGGTGAGTGGCCGTTCGTGATGGAAGTGGGTGCGAATGTGGGTGCGGGCGAGAAGGCAAGGAAGAGTTAGGATGGATTTCGCTGCTGAGGTGGTTGGCGGGTCCAGTGGAAGAGCGGCGCTACTGCACAGCAGGCCACCTGGAACTAGGACTGACAGGGAGTGGGAGCCGCCACTACGTCCACGAAGGTATGACAATGAGGGCGAGCGAGCAGGTCGAGTTTAGGTGGTCAGGGACACAAGGTCGGAGAAGAAAATGGTGGAGGGAGCAGGTATCCACATGCTTCGAGGTACTAGGAAAGTATCGGGTACTTTTGGAAGTGGGGGTTCTTTTGGAACCATTTGTATTACGAATTGCGGTAGGAATTGGAGTGTACGCCAGCACCCAGGAATTTTCGCTTGTGCAATTTATGTTCAATATTTACAAGTTCGTGACTGCTTTTTTTGGGCTATTTACTGAAAGATAGCTTTGGAATAGGGTCGAGAGCCGTCGCTCGGGAAAAAGGGCGCTCGCCGTTGCTGGTGCTTCCAGGCGTGATCCCCAACTTTCACTAGCGCACTGAATGGCCCTCTTCTCTGGTGGGCTAATGGTGGGCTGTACGACGTAGAAGGCGCGCGGCGAATGGATTCCCTGATACCTTCTGTCGGCTGTCCCATGGCGTGGTGGAGATGCTCCGGATTCCCAGGCATTCAGTTCCGGAGCTGCGTGACACAGAAAAAAGGGTCATCCTTCCAGCCGTGTTGTGCCGAGACGAGCCTCAGTTGGTGCTGAGAAAACCAAAATGGAGACATCGAGTACTTCCACAAAAAAAAAAAAAACGGCGAGACGGTAACAATGCGGGAGTCAGCAATGGATGACCTAATGACCGGTGACCCCCCAACTTCCCTCCCCGGTGAGATGGTGCAAGGTGAAGACGCAGCTCTGAGACACAAATGAAGTCAGGTGGGAAGCGAGTGGTGAATGTGAGCCTGTGATGGAGGGGAAGCGATGGAAGTGGTGGGGGAACTGGCCTCGGACACGACAGGGATGTTTCCCATGGGCCAGTCTACGTCCTTTATTTCTCTTCTGCAGAATCTGAAGAAAACGGCAAGGTGTGGCTCCTAGGCAGCGGCACTGGTATGCAAAGCAAAGCACGGCTCGGACAATAGGCGGCACCTTGAGCGGCGCCAAAGACAAGCCTAAAGCATACCGGTGGAGGTACTGAAAATAAACCAAAACACTCACACACAACGAGAGGTTCACAACACAAACAACGGCTGAACCCGACTCGACTCTACCCGAACCAAAATCTCAACACCCAGGATGCCACTTTCACTGGTCCGACAGGGCGGGGGAGCGCTCAGTCCGGGAGCCAATACCGTGATGAGAACGAGAGAACCCTTGCTTGGGAGAGGAAAAAAAAACGTCTGTGAAGACGTCGGTGGCAACCACTGGTCCGTGCTTCAGGTCCCTGGCAAGGCCCGTAATCAAGTACTTCGCAAGTCTCGGGTTACGGACAAACAGGCCGAGCCTTTTTTCACGAGAGGTCGAGACACAAATGGGCCAATGTCAAAATGCAGGCTCAACCCAATGTCCCAAAGTTACCAGATTCATTGCTAGATATAGCGAATAGTCGAGCCCCAGTTCCCCATCCTGTCGCCGGCAATATGCAGGCCCCCGGCGTGACTGACGACCTGTCGCTCCCACGTCTCCATTGGGTGGCTGTTGCAAAGCAGGGGTCCTGGGTCGCGACTCGGGCGCTGCTGTTGGCTTGCTGGGCTCGACTCAGGTAGCTCCCCCTCACACTCGTTCTCCAGAGGCATGTGTCAGCGATCTGTTTGGACGACCGACCCAGCGCCTCGGTTTTCCCATTTGGCAACTGGCAGCCAGGCTTGCTCGCCCGGCCACCGCATCTCCTCCAAGGCTGACCTGCAGGTCGTTTGCCGACGCCGATCATCCAGGTTTCTCTTTCGGAAGTTGGGGGCGGCTCCTGAGCAGCATCCCGAGTTCCGAACTTGACCTCGAGCCGCGAACACCTCGCCGACTCGGCCAAAACCAGTCGCTTGGGTTAGGGTAGTGCCCCCCTTCACGTCTCGGGAGAGGGCCGACCGTGTGCTTGGACTCGCTTCCCGCAGCCAAGGTCTTGGGGTCCAACACGCCTTGGCTGCCGCGAATCTTTCGGCCCTTGTCCGCTCTTGGCCACCTACGACTGAGAGGGAGAAAAAGAAGAGAGTTCGTCCAGGCGTACCCGGGATCTACCTGGCAAATATAGCAAGCTCTCTCAACAGTGAGAAAAGACTGCCAAGAGAAACTCACCACGCCGATCTAGCAACGGCCAAGCAGCCATTATCCGGTTCCCAACTCGGTCATAACAAGCATGGATGCTGACAGATGAGTGCGTGGACTGTGGATTGCTTGCATGGACCTGGGTGACTGTTCAAGACAGCCCCATGTCAATACAAAATTAATCCTTTTGTTTCCTTCAAGCGCACACTGGCGCTGGCAAGGTAATAACAGCTGAACTCAATCGGCGGACATCTTCACGACCCCACCAAAACAGTCGAAAAATCATGGTAATGGAATTGATCAGCGCTGATGACCCCATCTTGAGGTTCTCCGTTTAGGAAATAATATCCACAGTGTAACCACAAGTCTGGTCTAGCAAGGAGAGGGGAGCCAGGCAAAGAAGAAGAAAATAGTTAAGATGACCTTTGGCCTCTCTCCCAAAGGTCCAGACCGCCGCGAGTGCCCACCCAGACGTCCGGCTACTCCAATGCATGGACGGCTCGACTCACTCCGGGAAAATTTCGCTGCTGCTTCTATGGTCCGAGACTAGTAGCCTTTTACCAGGCACCGCCTGGCAAGCTTTCAGCCATGGCGTGTCCAGGGAGCCAACCGCAGAGCTTGGATCACCGGTTTACCAAAAAGCATCGGCCAACTGAAATGTGCCTGGCTTGGACCTGTGTGCCTGCAGTAACTGACCGCGGCATCTGCAAAATGAAAATGAAATAAAGACGAAACCGAAGGAATCTCAGTTCAGGTCAGGTCCTCCGAATGATTACAGCTCCCCATATTTAGAATAACAAAATCTGATTCGCTTCGTTGCTTTAGGGCAACGTAGTGTCGAATGCTGCAAGGAAAGATCGCCGTCGTGATCATCACTGTTCAGCATGCACACCCACAGTCGATTCAAATTCATGCTACACTGATACAAGGAAGTCACAACTTGAAGATGATGCATACATACATCTATTTAGCCTGAATTGGGCGCAGAGAACCACCTCTGAAGCGGTCTATGCAACAGTCGACAACTCACTTCACTCACTTCGAATGGCCTCAAGCTACGGGAAATGACTTTGTTGCCAGCAAGGAAGCTTTTGGGGGCAATAAGCAAAATGGTGTGTCAAGTTCCCTCGGTCTTTGCGTGCCAAAATTGCGTGTAAAAGCACATGTCGAGCTCAGCATTCGACTTCCCGTCTAGCACACTCGAAAGCTAGCCCCAGGTGCGTCGTAACAACTAAACAACCATCCCGCTTCAAACTTGAGAGCCCATCTCAAGTTCGCACCAAAAAAGAAGGGGAAAATAAGAAATTCCGTTGGTATAGACACACAGCAATGGGCGCGAATCCCCTCTTCCAGTGCAGGGCGTTGGAAATAACAATACGCCTCCATCCAGGATGCCTCACCGAGAAAAGCGCCACGCTGCAAACCCCCACGCCGCAACCCCAAGATGCCAAAAAAGCCGTCCGACCGATCCACGCACCTACCCTTCGACTGGCAACAACAAGGAAAATGTCGCCCTCACATCAGCAAACGACATGTGGCCTGATGGTCATCACTTTTGGGTGGGCTTTTTTTCTTGATTCCAAAAGTCTTCCATCCGTTCTTGCTTCTTACCCCACCATTCTCAAGGTTTTCTTTTCTTTTTCTTTTGAGGGGTCAGTTGGCCGATTCTTTAGCGCTAGCCACTCCGTAGTCTTGTGGATAGCAGCCCAACCCAACCAACATCAAGTCTCAACAAGTCCAGCCAGGTTGCTGGCAGAGCCAGCGGGTAAAGGAAGAGAAAGATGCAAACTGATGTCATTCAGTTAAACTAAATCGTATTTTCAAAATGCGGGCGGGGGTATCATCACGCATGCCTCGCTGCCTTGGCTCCAGCTGTCCACCGTCAACTAACTTGAAGTGGATACAAGTACGAGAAATGGCATTGGAGCCTCCTCCGACGCACGCCAGTGCTGCATCGAACAAGACCCCAAGCGTCTAGAAGATAGAATGGGGCCTGACCCAGCACCTCTTTTTCTCTCTCTCTCTTTGTCTTTGTCTCTCTACATCTCTCTCTTGCCAGTCAACAAACACCCAAGTCATTGCCGGCGTATTCCCTCGGGCCAACAGCCCCCAAGAAAAGAAAGCGGTTTCCCTCCCGCTCGCACCCGGTTGGTCCAAGTGAGCTGTGTATGTGGCATGGCATATCACGCCAGGGTCCTGTCTGCATAGAAGGCAAAAAAGAATATGACAGGTAAGAAAGAAGAAAAAAGGAAACAAAAGGTGAAGGCTCGACGAGCCAAGACCTGAAGGTCGTATTTTCGGTACGTAAAAACTCGCCGTGCCTGGACATGGCCATTGCCTAATTGCCAGACCGAGCAATCCCCGATGCAGTAAGAGGGCCACGGCTCCAAAATGGCGCCTCTTGGCTCCAAAGGTTCGGCCCGTCGCTTGGGCAAAACCTTGATCGCGGCCGCAACCCTGCCTGCATATCATCGCGGTTTGCGCTCTTCGTGTCAGAACCATCAGATGCAGCTGCGCATTCGAGCAAAAGATCCAAAGTCTGCTTGCGTCGGCCAGATGCTCAGTACCATGCCCCCACGTCAGTCCGTGTGCAAGCTCGCTGCTGGGTCAAAGTTAAAAACACATCACATTCAAGATTCAGGGCCGCATGATTTTGACGTTGTTTTGATTCAGCCTGGGTTTCTGCAAACCCCGGCTTTCAGCTACTCCTCCTTCTGTCAGGCGTCCCCTGTTCGTACCTCCTCCACCAACACCACAACTGTGTCTTTGTGATTTTTTTGCTCAACTCCCCTGTCCCCCTCCTCCACACTGCTTTCCAAGCCAATTATGTGCAACAGGAGATGGTGGTATCATAAGAACACAACAATCCAGCGATGAAAATGACCAGTCCCGGGTCACAGGTCTAGAATGTACAAGTAAGAAAAGAAACGTAGGAAAAGCGAATCGGATATGAGACAGATTAGGGCGGGACCGAGGGACGTCGACGCCGAGCCATGCATAGTTCAAGAAAAGAAGAAAGAACAAAACGAGAGCTGTGTCACCTCCTGGCATTCATGTCCAGAAAGGGAGCCGTTGAGAGTCTGCGCGTCGAGTGCGTGCTTCAGAGGTAGAAAACTCGAGTGAGTTTCGGGATTGCAGTCGAGTCATTCATAAGAGAAAGCCGAGCCGTGTTGCAGTCCCAGCAATCCGAGTAGGCTTGGTGTCCAGTGCGTTAATGACTCCGAGAACATCGTGAGGACATCCGGAGCTCATCAGAAATATGTGCGAGGGGTATCACTTAGGCATCGTGTCTGTTCGTTGAAGCTGCGATTGCTCTACATTCGCCCGCCATTCTTGTCGCCAAGATTCAGCCAGCTCATATCCGACGATGTTGATGCCATAGCGAGTTGAGGCTGCGTGCTTACACCCGATGGCGGATGGCGGTTGGGGATGGTGCTGGGAGACAGCGGTGTTCCAAAGTAGCCGCTGGTATTGTACACGCTGCTGGGTGCACGATCAGCGCCCCAAGGTCTTCCGTTTTGCGATGAGTCCCATTGGTCGGTAACGCTCTCGGGAACGCCGCTTGAGTAACCCGAAGACGAAACCTTTGAAATAGGGCGCTCGATCTTGGCCACCACGCCCTCCTTGAAAGGGTGGTTGTACTGTTCCACCACTGGGCTGCCCGAGTTGACTCGATTCATTTCGGGGCGGAAGTCAAAGTTCAGTGGAGGAACGGTCGCCGAGTCCTGAGTTACTCTGGGGTTGCGCGGCTGCTGGGTAGCTTCGGAGTAGTGAGAGCTACGGTCATCATCGGTCACGGTGATCCTCTTAGGACCGCCAAAGCCGAGGATCTGCAGAGCACTGCCGCCAGACCAGTAGCGGTTCCAGCCTGAACTTCTTCTCAGACCGTCGTCAACCTCCATATGCCCTTGTCCATCTGTTGGACTTTGTCGGGGTCGAGGTTCAGCAGCCTTGGCATCAAAAGCGACGCCGCGGGGTTGTTGGTTCTGGAGAACAGGGTGTTGCATCTCTTGCAGGATAGGCTTGCTGATAGTGGACTTGAGTTGCTTGTGATCCGAGTCAAGGTTTCCTCGGCTGGTGTCGAGGCTGGGCCTTCCTGCTTTTGACTTTCCGGTGCGACCCATCAGGATGGCCATTGAAGAGAAAGATTCTTGCGAGAACTGATGGTTGTGGCCGCGGAGGTGACCGGGCGAGGAGGTTGGGTTGGGAGCATCGTTCATGACAATAGGGGCCTTCTCATCTCCAGAGAGAGCTCTGCTGTGGACACTCTCCTGGTCGGGCTGGCTGGCCCTCTTTCTCCTCTTGATGAGTAGCAAGATGACGAGCAAGAAGGCGAGGAATCCAATAATTGAACCAAGAGTAATGCCCAAGACCGTATTTGAGCTAAGCCCAGTGCTGCTGCTACTGCTGCCGCTTCCAGCCACGGCGGCTGCGTCTGTTGAGGTGGCGGTAGCGCTGACGTCGGTGAGGGTCAGCAATCCAGTCGAAGTGCCAGTGGCAGTCGAAGATGCAAAGGTCGAAGTACCCGAGGTTGTCTTGGAGCTAGTTGTCGTTTTGGTGGAGCTGGTTGAAGATTCAATCAGCTGCTTTTGCACAGCAAATACATCAGAGGCGTCCAGCCACGAGTTTTCGTTAACATCAAACAGGGCAAGGGGAGAGTCATCGCTGCCACCTCCAGAGAAAACAACTGTGCCGTCTGAGCTCTGGGCAATGGCAAAGTTGGATCGAGTAGTATCAGGTGCGTTGGTCGAGTTGTACTCGGGCCAGTTGCTCACGGAAAGATCACGCTTGGTGATGGCAGGCGAATTTGCGACAGGTGAGCCAGAAGCATCTTGGAGAACAAATCGACGGACCGAGTTGGGGGAGACAGAGAGATCGAATGTGTACAGGTTCTTCGAGTTGTCATCGCCCGCCACAATGACGGCCTGCATAGAAGATGTGTCTTTGCTGAGGGGCTCAGCAAGGGTAGCACCGGATTCCCTCCAGCCGGTTGTGGGGTTGAACAAGGAGACGGCCTGGCTTGAGGTGTCGCCACCAACCAAGCAAATATCAGCATCAGACCATCGAAGAAGGATGGGCTTCACCCCAGGATGCGAGCTGGTGGCTTGAGCCGCAACAGTGTAGTCTGAGGCTCCAATGAGCCAAGTGTTGGCGCTGGCGGCCGCAGTTCCATCGTAGGTACCAGCGTAGACGAGAATCTTGTCATCGGCCGGAATGTAGATGGCGGCGTGGTATTGAAGGTTTTGGGTGACCAATTGCGATGGTGTAATGGTAGTCCACTTGCCAGTTGAGAAGCTAAACTTTTGCAGACCAGTGTAACTTGACGAACCAGCACCACCAACAACCCACAGGGCAGGGTCGCTACCATCAACATTCACACATACAGCGCCAGTTACACTCTCTCCCATGGTCAATTCCGTCCATTTTGAACCAGCACTCAGACCGAGCGATTGAAAACCTTTAGAAGAGTACGAGTAGAGCGTGTTGTTGTAAATGACAGAACAAGAACCGTCCAACGACGTCTTGGGCGTAGGAACACCCATGGCGATAGTTTCCCGAAAAAACCAGCGAGGATCTCGAGATTAGTATTCGACGGGCTATGATCGCATGGCGGGAAGATATGTCGGTCTTGAAGTTTGTCGTCGCGAGACTTCCGGGAGGCGTGTGGTCGCAGTAACGATTCGTGGAGGGTCCAGATTATCAACCGAGAATCGAGGTCCGAAAAAGCACAGGCGTGTTAAGAGAGCGAACGCGCCCAGTTTGGCAAACAACAGAGGCTTGCAGGCGCTAAACAACGAAAGAATGAACGGTACAGCTGATCAGGAACAAAGCTGGCCAAGTGCAGCAGAGCAGTTTGCGCTGGAAGGCGGAAAGGTTCGCTGTGGAACTTTTAATAGGATTCCGACAGCTCTCGCAGACTCGACACCGCGGGTGCGAGGGCAGGGGAAAGAAGGAAGGGCGTCAAACGATCGAGTTGGGACTGTTGGTCGCGGGTATGTATCGAGTTGGCGTGTGCCCCTGGCAGACGGTGCGAGAGGAATGAAGCGTGGTGAGTGGGATCGCGCCTTGGTCGATGCGAAAGGAGAGGATGTCGAGTATGAGGAGCAAACGTCGCTCTCGCTCTCTCGTGCCAGACGGGTTGCGAGGTCTGGAATGACAGTGACGTGAAGGAGCACGGAGGTAGGAGGAGAGGTGGGAGGGGAGGGATCAAGACCAAAAGCCAACGGAGAAAGTGGCAGAGGCGAGACAGGCGACAGGCCATGTCCACGCCGTCGGCGGAGCACAACCCATGCTCAGGTACCGAGAAGGGCAAAGTAAGGTACGTAGCGTGCCCTCCCATGTCAACCAGTAGCGCACCCCGTCGCCATGCTCTTCCCGCGACCCTTGTCCATAGAGCATGGAGCGAGACATGGCCGGGAATGAGCACACAAGGGAGGCTTGGTCCAGTAGGGAGGCCGTATCGCGCCGCCCAGGCAGGGAACGAAAAAAGTTACATTTAGCATGTACATGTGCAGCACCAGTCAGTGCAGAGTGCCGTCGACAGGTAGCAGCAGAGCTAAGCTCCCGGGTCCCCCTCGACTGTCGTCTGTGCTTGGGCAGTCGCTAGTCAGTTGCTCAGTCATCCTCGTGGCCCATGTGCATGTATGTATACGAACACCCACCAGGACAGATACGAAATGTCGATCTTCCCCGTCGGCCTCTTCTCATCCTCGCCTTTTTCGTCGATCTATCCGTATAGAAGAGGCGGCCTGCTCACCTCCCTTTCATCTTTACTTTTGCCGCGTTGAAGACGTGGGGGGGAGGCTTACGCACCTCCCAGCCCGAAAAGAAGGAGCGAAAAAAGAAGGCTGGCTGCTCATCACCCCAAACCGCCCAAAAGCCACCGCCGCCCTTACATAGTACAGCACCACCACACAGCCACTAACACCACGACTCTCACCACCATCATCAACCCCCCTCCTCATCACGCATCAAGCCCTCAGGGGCACGGGCCCGCCCATTGGCCAATTACACCACTCGACAAATGTTCCGTGACGACTCAGAGACCAGGGCTCCAGCGGCCCACGCAACCAGCCGATTGGTGGTTTCGATGCCCAGCGCCATCTGCCCAGGGGCTCTTTCAAAATACGCTCTGTCATCGGGCTCGGCCTGTTGTAGGAACTATTGCGCTTGCGCTTCGTACATGACGGAGCCGAGGGATTGCTGAGGGGATACACACCCATGCACGACCCGACGACCACGGATCCCAGTCAAGTTAATATAGATGGACTCAACTATGTGGTGACTACCGATCAAACTCTTATGCGCTCCTCTGACCCTTTTTTGCTGGCCATGACTGTTTGAAATGTTGCATGGTGCCCTTAAATCGTGTTTTATTCCTTCTGGAGCCGGTAATGAGGATTAACCAAAATCAAATTCAAGCCCGGCTCGCGTTGCGCTCGCTTGCATACCCCCGATGCGCGCACAGGTACGAGACTACTATAGTATACCACCAAGACCAAGGTGCGAGTAATGCTCTGGACCTAGAGCGGCTTGGAGAGCGAAAAAACGAGTCCAAGTGCCAGTGCCCAACAACACGGGCTCTGTTGGTGCCCCATCTCCTCTGATTAGCATCACGCGCGGTCGTGGGCACGAACATGAGCGGCGCATCCCGCTGGCACACAGCGCCATGCCCGTGAGCACAATCCAGAGTTGGTGGCATTGGAGCAGGAGGATAGGTTAAAAAAATTTAAAAGAAAGATGGTGAAAAAAAATCAGGCCGTGCCCTGTTGCCTCGGACGGGCTCAGTCGCTGTGTATCACGGCGTCCCGTCCACGTCCACGTCCACGTAACCTCCGTCCCGTCGGATGCGATCCAGGTCTATCTACCTGATACGCCAGGTGGCGACGGGACGACATGCCCAAGAGCTTGTTTCCATGCAACAGGTTTGGGATGAATAGAAGGGATTTCCATGCACGCGAGATGGCCCAAACACTCCACCAGTCAGAGCTCAATTTCACCCGGAGCTCATTGCTGATGTGCAGCGACTCACCGGCCGAGCGAGATTGAGCGAGAAGGAGGAACGAGACGACCATCTCCCGGGTCTATGGTCCATGCTCCTGGCGACTACGATGAACTAGGCCATTCAGCCGTCGCCTACCTTGGTGCCTCGTCGTGGTCCGGTCCGAGAAAAACGGCAGCCCGGTGAGATGAAGGGCTCTGTGTCTGGCGAGTGATACCCTCATGGTGGACGTTGTCCACGGATTCGTTCCCCAAACCTAAGACGCTGTTGCAGAATCCACCAACCATCGGAGCGCTGCCCTTCTAGGCAAGGGTTCCAACCGGGGGCCCCACCGAGCCGACTCTCTTTTGAAACGCGCCAGGCGGCCTCCCCTTGCGCCTATCCACTAACATCCCCTGCTGTCCTGCCCCTGCCCACCATGGATGGGGGCGATACGCACCCCGTAAACTCTGCGGCCCGTCGTCCGTTCTCAGCAGGTCGTGCGGCCATGCGATGCGGGCTGCACTGAGCTAAGCCATCGCCCACCTTTGTCTCCAGCGCAGTGGGTGTGGTTCTGTTTTTTTAGTGGCGTAATGACATGTTGCAGCATCATCATCATCATCGACGACAGGTGGCTGTCACTGGGGATCGTCGTGATCCAAGATGTCTTGTAATGCATGGTGAGTCCTCGTGGCGGGGCGCCCTGTCGATCGTCATCGTCCCAATGGCAAACTTCATCCACCGCCATTGTCAATTGCCTACGCAGTTTTGCCTTGCACCGGTGTAACCTGACGTTGCATAGCCAAACTATCTGTACAACCTTCCCTCCCTCTCAGTGCGACTGTGTGCGCACACATGTTTCTGTGTGTGTTTACCCGCGTTTCAAAGTCGGTCAGACAGGATAGGCGATGCATTCGTCGCAGATCTTGCGTGCCAGATGCACGGAGCGTCCATGTCATTGAATGCCTGGGTCATCGATGTCCGGATTTCTGATGCGAGGGGCGCGAGCCACCGCGATCTCCCAGTAAGACCAGCAGAGAGCGAGAGAGAGAGAGAAGAAAACAGTGGGCCGCGCGACGACCTTTGCTGCTTCTGTCGGCGATATGCAACACTAACACTAACACGTTCTCCCGAGAAGCAATGAACACATCGTTCCACTTCCGTCCCACTCCGTCTTCCTCCCTCCCTCCCTCCCTTGACTCGAGGTTCCAAAACATGTTTGACAACCAATCGTCCGCCTGTCTTGCCTCTCCCACCCCAAGCCCAAGGCCCAAGCCTTACGAGGCTTGTCCCTACAGCTGTCTCAAAAACGCCTCCCGATTGGAATGTCTCAAAAATCTCCGTCGCTTCGCAAGCCATCCCGTCATACCTTTAGGCTCCTCCCTGGGGGAAAACAAAGCCTCGCAGCATACAGTAGTGCGGTGGGTCTGTCGTGCAGCGAATGCCACAGCTGAAGCAAATGTGTCTAATGGTGCCTATTGCGGGTGGGACGCACGAGGCAGAGAGCGCAATGCTGCATCTCAGTGCGTGCTGCATTGAAGCGAACGGCCGCCAGCCGGACCTCCCTAACACCTGCAGGTCCTCTCCCCAGGTGGCAGTTATGTTCCATCCCTACTGAAAGGGTAAAAATAAATATCAATAAATAAATGAAAAATGAAAAAAAAAAAGGCCAAAGTTGAAAGCAACGACCCGCCGGCAATAATGGCGAATAAAAATAGCGAAAATTGATTAAGCATGACTGGCATCATTTATTAATGGCCTGTGTTTCTTTTTTCTTTAATTCTTTTGACAGCCCCGAAAAAATTTAATGAAATCAATTAAAATAAACAAGTGACAACAAAAAACAAATATCTTGCCGTGTATTCACCGTCGAGAAGAAATATCTGCCATATTGTCTGACCCTCAAACTTCCTGCATCATCCAGCAAGAGAGCACAGCTGTTCGGCGCGTCGCCGACGACATGGCCGCGCCAACAAGAAATTAAAATATAATGAAAAAGAATGAAATAAAAAAACTTGATCTGTTCTTTATTTTTGGGCGTGGATCCATCTCCATCCATCCATCCATCCATCCAGTCGGCCGCTGCCGCTGCACCCCGCCCGTCGCCATCTCCGACGAAACCTCGCTGCAGCCAGTGACAGCCGTCATCCACACTTTGATCTAAGCGCCCACTTTACTACCCTAGAACCAGACTTGGCCATTGCGCCCTCTCAATGGCTCCCTCAATTCATATCGCAATTTGAGGCGTATGCTTTCTCATGTTGGTCAATTGTGTCTTTTTTTTTTCTCTCTCCTTCTCGGAGCTGCACGCCCCCCCCCCCCATGCTCGTCACATCTTGACTCTTTTTTACAGCTGCGTCAACGGATGCGGCCGATTGGTTGCCTGTCTTCTCTCAGCTTTGGCGCTGACCGTTATCACATCCCATTTCATTAGACTGGAAAGGATGTGGGACACATTCGATCATTGGTCTTTCTCGAGTCGCCGAGTTAATTACACATGACCCAAATAGTTGGGCGCATAATGAAGGTCATTTCCACCACTGGGTTTGTGGATGCTGCGTTCACTCATTTGTCTTGCCGATACACACAAAGGCCAACCCAAATACACCACTGGCATAGACTCTATGTACGAATCAACTCAAGCTGGAAAAAGCAAAGTACTGATACTTGGTTTCACTAATCGAGTAATAGAAACATTGACAACCCTGTCGCATTTTTTTTCCCGGCACATGTCATATCAATCATTTCATCCGAATGGCGCAAATATCCAATTGTGGCATCATACCGACTATATCAATTTGTCTGTGACACCCTTGATCCTATTCTATACAAGCCGTCAATTCGTGTCTTCAGGGACTCGTCAATCTCCATCGGCTCGGATCATCGTCCACCTCCCAGACTGTCTATTTGTTTGACCAAATTGCCCCAAAACTCCGACAAGGACCCAAACAAACGCTCCTCAAACCACCTCCCTTCCCATTTGCTTTCTTTGCGCGTGATTTCCTCTGGTCCCAACCATCCCATGTCAATAAGGCGTGGCTTCCTCAATCTAATAGGACAGGCCTCCTGTTTCCTGGTATCGAATTCCCAGCGGAAAAAATCTCCTGCATGCTCAACTAAGCTGCCATAGTGGCAAATGCATCCGGTGGGAGTTGTGACTGGACCGATGTTAGCTTCTCTCCTGATCAAGAATTGGCGGATTTTCTTACCTTCTTCTCGTTGAATATCACCAGTGCCTTGTCGAATTCCCAATTCACTTGAGTTAGGCACATTTCCGAGTACTGTGGAGTCATCCCGGTCTGTTTCGACAGTTCCAGGATCATAGCCTCGTGTGGGCTTGGCGCAGCAGGTGCGGCATTAGCTGCCGCAAAGACATTTGGAAGAGTACTGTAGGCTCGGAGCGATAGCATATCGCTCACCACTCGGATGATTCCCCTTCCAGGCTTGGCCGGCCCAAGAATAAAAGTGCGGGAGAAGCTGCGCTTGCCTGTGATATTTGTGCTGCTATCGTGCTCCTCGAATTCGCCATGAACGGTGAGAATGAGACCATCAACACCGATGGAGTTTTGGCCATTAGGGTCTACCAAACCAGGCATTGGATGGCAGTCCATGATGTATTTGCTCAACTCCTGTTTGATATCGGGGTGCCTGGTGAGCGGAAGAGTCTTCCAGGCATCGCCAATCGTGTTGGCACCCCTGAAGAGTCGTTGAACGCGAGCGTGTTGAGTGCTGATTTTGGTCAAGTTTCGTGATAGCTTGATGTATGATGCCCAAGGCAAGGGTGCCGGGGCATCCGCGTTTCTGACGGAACGTGTGTCGATTGACACAGAGAACTGGCTATCCTCATCATAGAATTGACCAATGAGACCAGGTCGGTTGTTGTCATAACCAGCAAAGAACTCCAAGAGAAAGTTTTCTCCCACACCGCCAACATCTCGGAAATCCGGGCCGTTTTGTGGGATTGGCTTTGGTCGCGAAGCGGCCTCCTTCTCTGCAATTTGCTCGGGGGTTCGAAGTTGGTTGCCGTTCACGTTTTGCAACTTCGGGAACCAGTCCAGCAAGGTCGCTTGGTAGTTCGGGTCGGCCGTTTCGATGGGGTTTCCAGTCAAGAACAGGGTTTCGAGGTGCCTGAACTTTCCTTTCCATCTATCAAGGCCTTGCATCGTGCTGATTTGATTTCCGCTCATGTCCAGGTTCTTGAGGTGGGGAAACGTGGTTGCCACCACCTCAACCTGCACTACGTCGTCAATATTGTTGCTGGCAAGGCTGATACTTTCGATGGCGTCTTGTTTTTCCTTGTCTGTTTTGAAAAGGCCATCGCAGATAGCCATGAGACCCTTGAATGTCTTGAGAGCTCGTTCTCGGGTTTCAAACATGCCCAGATTGACGAGATCCGGATCTGTGGCGAGGGCGTCAAGCTTCAGAAGTTTGTTGGCTCCCAAGTATCTTTGGCTGAGAATTGCTTGCAGTCTCGAGCGGAGCTCCTGTGTGTCCTTGGATTCAACTGCCCTGCTCCCCTTTTCAGGAACGTCTGTTACTTTTATCACCTCTAGTTGCGCACCGGCAAAGGTGAATGTGTTGAGTTTGATAATCTCTTCCGTGTCCTCCTCGCTTGCTCCTATGTAAACGTAGTCGCCAACGTAGTGGCTCTACACTGAGTTAGCAGGCAATTTTGGATATGTTGATCCAAGATGCGGGAAGGTGTTTTTCGGCTGGCGGGACATTGCCCAAGTCCAAAAATTGTATCCTAGACCCATATATAGTCGGGATAACGGCCGGATAGTTGCGCACCTGGAGCATTGTCAATGTGTGAACATACCTTTTTGATTGCAATGTTTCGTTTTTGTCGTCCGGTGAGGAATGATGAGGCCTTTCTTTCCAAGAAGCCGAGTAGATCGTTTAGCCCTCCACCTGGGTTGCTTGCAGCTTTACTCTGCTTAAGGCCTCCAACGCGTAAGAACGACAAACCTGCTGTATCTTGCCGAGACCTGGCGCCCTTACTGGCACCCCCATTTGAGACGCGCGAGGCAAGAGAGCCTGCAGTGCCGCCGCTCAGGTGCTTTAGCACATTCTGAGCTGTCCGCGAAGGCCCCTTTGTGTTGGCTGAGGTCGTGGAACGGGTGGCAGGTCGAGTTTTTGTGGTTGTCGGCTCTGCAGTCTTGGGCTTTTTGGATCGCGCAGCGGCGCTGTCCATGTCGAGATCGCCATCGCCGTCGATACGGGTAGAAGCGCGACCGCGCTTCTGGATCCCGCCCCTCGATGTCTTGGTGGTGGTTGATTTCGACTTCAAGGCTGAAGCTCGCGTCTGACCAGCCGTACCGACTCGGCCTCGGGGAGCCATGGTAGCGAGGTCGAGTCGAAGGCAAGTTGCACGAATATGGGCTGTGTTATTCGAATGCGAGCTTAGTATAGCGAATATTGGATGTAGGTTTTATCCAGACGCTGAAAATGTACCCTTTGACGGGCTGTTTGAAGGGCACGTTGGAAGAGGTTTCTTTGTTGAAGGTTTAGCGAAGAAGGTGAAGAAAGACGCGGAGTTTGGCCAGTGCCCCACTGCTGGTGGCTGATCAAGGCAGCCTTGGTCAGGCATACCCGATGCGGACTAGCGCATGAATCTGGCAGACAATTGAGTCACGATCAAGGACACATGAACAACGGTTGACAACGCATAACATCCTTCTTGTGGATGATCAGCTATCGTTTTGTAAATTGACGAATGAAAAACCCAAATTATACCGCCTTAGCATGCCCATGCATGCATTTAAACCCCTCCTTTGTGATTTAAATGTAGAACATAAGCATAAGGAAAATCAAATCATCACGTGATGTGGCAACCATTTCGCGTTTCACTTAACCCGACTGGCCGTGACTGAGTGCCTCCTGCGGCGCGTCTCAGCCCCAACTGCCATATCACCATCACTGGTACTGCGCTACGTCGCAATCGCGATCGGTGTATAGCCTTTGGGATGAGTTAAGGCTCGATATCTTTAACTTTATTACTTTTTCGTTTGAAGGTGCTGGCTTCTGCGCCCGTTTGCCACGATGGATAGCGACGAGTTTGACGACGGCATTGCAGATGAGGACTTCCTCACAGCGCTCGACCAAGTGTCCTCATCTAATGGACCCTCGAGCATTGCTCCTGCATCCTCGAACCAGCGGAATATGCCCTCGAAAATGACAAGCCAACAGGCAGCAGCGGCAGCAGCGGCCCTGGAGCTCGAGGACCTCCCCTCGGATGCCTTTTCTTCTCCAGAACCTGCACCGTCACGAGCAGTCGGGGTATCGCGAAATATATCGACAGGACCAGTCTCTAGATCGGGATTTAGTCGGACAAACTCAGGAAATTACCGACAAACCACACTCTTTGGCGGGTCGTTGCTTACTGACGATGCAATCCCTTCCCAAAACACTACGTCAAGAGTATTCCGCATTGATCTACCGCGGGAAGAGCCTACCCATCATGAAATAGATAAACAGGCCATGGAAACTTGGGTGTATCCTACAAATCTTGGTGCTATTCGTGATTACCAGTTTAGCATTGTGAAGAATAGCCTTTTCAACAATACCTTGGTAGCCTTACCGACCGGTTTAGGTAAGACTTTTATTGCGGCAACTGTGATGCTTAATTTTCACCGATGGACCAAGAACGCAAAAATTGTTTTTGTTGCCCCGACAAAGCCTCTGGTGGCTCAGCAAATTGATGCTTGCTACAACATCGCTGGGATTCCTCGTTCAGAAACTACTCTGCTCACAGGCGACATCCCTCCGGCCCTGCGCGTTGACGAGTGGCAGAAGAGGCGTGTCTTTTTCATGACCCCACAGACTCTCCTGAACGATATTTCACATGGCTACGCGGACCCAAAGTCCATCACTTTGATGGTTATCGATGAAGCGCATCGTGCCGTAGGAGAATATGCATATGCGAAAGTCACCAAATTGATACGTCGCTTCTCCAAAAGTTTCCGAGTCTTGGCCCTGACTGCTACTCCTGGATCAAAAGTCGAGACGGTTCAGGAGGTAATTGACAATCTCGGGATATCTCACTGTGAAATCCGCACAGAGGATTCTCTGGATATTCGCCAATACGTTCACCAGAGAAACATTGAGCAAGTTGTGTTGGACCCTTCAGATGAGATGGGACTGGTCAGTGAGCTGTTTACAAAAGCACTCAAGCCCATGACGGACAAATTGACTTCCCAAAACATTTATTACGGCAGAAATCCGATGGCCATGACCGCATATGGATTGATGCAGGCCCAAAAGGAGTGGTTTGCTTCGCGAGGACACCATGCAAACCAAGGGATCCAATTTATGATGAGAGCAATTTTCACCGTTCTAACTAGCATCGCACATTCAATAAAGCTGCTCAACTACCATGGCATCAAACCCTTTTACGACAACCTTGTCGATCTCCGTAGCGAGCAGGAAGGCAAGGGCGAAAAGGGGTCCAAATATAAACGACAGCTCGTCCAAGATTCGAGCTTCCAGGAAATGATGGATACGATTTCTAAATGGTTGAGGACGGACGGCTTTGTGGGTCACCCGAAACTGACCGCGTTGGCTGACAATGTGCTGAACCACTTCATGGATCGTGGCGAGGGCTCAGGAACACGTGTGATTGTGTTCAGTGAGTATCGAGACTCTGCAGAGGAAATTGTACGCATGCTAAATACCCATCGACCGCTCATCAAGGCTAGCATCTTTGTTGGGCAAGCGGACGGTAAACGAGGGGAGGGCATGAAACAAGCTCAACAAATTGAAACGATCGAAAGGTTCAAACAAGGGCACTTTAATGTGCTCGTGGCAACTTCGATTGGTGAAGAAGGACTCGACATTGGACAGGTTGATCTGATCGTGTGCTATGATTCCTCGGCCTCCCCGATCCGCATGTTGCAGAGAATGGGTCGAACAGGGCGAAAACGAGCTGGCAATATTGTTCTCCTGTTGATGCGCGGGAAGGAAGAGGACCAGTTCGCCAAGTCAAAGGACAACTATGAGAAGATGCAGAAACTAATCTGCGAGGGAAGCCGATTTAATTTCCGCTTTGACCTATCCACAAGAATAGTCCCGAGGGAGATTCGGCCAGAGGTTGACAAGCGACATGTCGATATTCCCGTCGAAAATACCCAGGACCAGTCGTTACCAGAGCCCAAGAAGAGACGGGTCCCACGTGGGAAAAAGGTGCCACCGAAGAAGTTTCATATGCCAGACGGGGTAGAGACGGGCTTCCAGTCGGTGGCTAGTCTGTTGAATGTCGGCTCGAAGTCGCGCCAAGCACAACCGAAACAACCAAAACCACCGAAGCGAAACGCAGAGCTCGATGATATCACACCGGTACCTGAGCTGAGCAACGTGTTACTTTCGGATAAGAAGCTCAAGGAGCTCAACCGATCATATCGCGACTTGCCTTTCAACCATAGTGTGGTGGAGGAGACCGACATGCCGTGCACGACTGCTCACCCTGAGCTCCAGAGACGCTTACGTCCTGTGGTAAACGTAAAGCATGGCGTTCATACAAAGCGATGCGTTAGCATGTGGCGGAAGATGGGAACTGACCCCGAGAGTCTTGTGAGACCATGTTTATCCACGGACACGAGCAACTATCGCGAAATCCCAGTTCCAAAATTCGTGGATTCTGATGGAGAGGTTGAACCAGATGATGCTCCGCCAAAAGTCACAGCCACGAGCGAGAGGAAGCCAGCTAGGAAACGAGCCGCTAACCCAGAACCCAAGGCAAAGAGGAGAAAGGTTTCGACCAAGTCAAGCAAATCTCAAAAACGGAGCTCTATGGTGGATCGCGAGCTGCTAGAAGAGGCAGAAGAAGTCGAAGAAGAAGTCGAT
Source organism: Calonectria crousiana (assembly GCA_013406985.1). Classification (NCBI taxonomy): domain Eukaryota; kingdom Fungi; phylum Ascomycota; class Sordariomycetes; order Hypocreales; family Nectriaceae; genus Calonectria; species Calonectria crousiana. The sequence goes on along the minus strand of VTGD01000121.1, from coordinate 87,114 downwards.
GATGATGAAAATTTTGGGTTGACTGCCCGAATATCGAAGAAGAAGAAGAAGGGCAAAGGAAAAGGAAAGGCGAAGAAACAGAGTGGCGGAATCAATAGCGACGAGATTGGAGACGACTGCATGCGGGACAGTGACGAGATGGAAACTGATGGATCTGATAATGGCGAAGATCTTGTGGACTTTGTTGTGTCCGACAATCACATCACATCGAGCATGAGAGAGCCACCGCCGACTTCACCAACAATTGCTAGCCCGATGTCGCCTGCAGCGCCCGCAGGAAAGGACAAGCCTTTCTTCGTCCCGACACAGTTTCCTGGAACACAGGACAGCGACGATATTCCAGATTTAGACACATTGGTTGGACCAAGGGCCGGCGATGACTCTGATCAAGACCTGACGGCCAGACGAACTGTCCGAGGCCGCCGCGCTGTTATTGATGACAGCGACAGTGATTTTTAAGATGACATGTTTACTTTAAACGGAGTTTATGGAATGCTGTAAGTTTTACACAAGGATCGATTATAATTAAAAGGAAAAGCGAATGTATTGGTTGTGCCATCTACAAGGCAGCTATAGATATATGTATGAACAGGACAATTCATGGTGGGCAGGCGACGTATCACGAAAATGATGCATGTCTGATGTGTTGATGTATCAGAAGAATATGCCCTTCACCCACCACCGGTCCAACCAAAAATACAAGTACGGTGAATAATAACCTATTCGTCTTATAGTTAGTTCAAGATGTTCAAGACAAGATGGGAGAAGCGCCAAATAAAATGTCATCTCGAAAACTTCAGAAACCCAGTGTATAAGCACCACCGCAACTCGTCCGCTCCCGATGCCCTCCCGCCCGCAGGACCGGGTCCCCTCTGCGTGCTGGCGTTGCCGCCGCACAGCTGAAGGTCGGGTACAACCACGGGCAAAAGAGGACAGAAGCGAGAGCGGGTGCGAGAAGCAGTCTCAGACGGCTCTTCCTAAAGCTAAGTAGGGTTATGTAAAAAGGAGCTCATCATTGCGAGATGATGGGAGGGGGAGCGCGAGCGCGAGCGCGAAGAAATGAGAGAGAGTCGACTTACAGGTTAGCGCGGGGAGCGAGATGGCGGTAGCGGGCGTTGTCGTCGCTGTCGTCGCTCCCCTCAATGAATGATGGTTGAAGTGATGAAGGACGAAGAAAATTGAGTTGGACAGAAAAGCTCGGTTTTTGGAGAGGCGGCTTTTTAGTGGGCCATCCGAAAAGAAGTGGCCCGCGTGTACGATGTGTGGCGGGTGTGGCTGACACAGCCAACCAAGATGTGGCATTGACGTGCCTGGTTGACGCCTGGGGCAGCTGTTAGGGGAATTTAAGTGACAAGCTCCCCTGGTCCGCGAAGCCAATCAACGGCGGGGCATTCTCGGGATCCCGGGAGGGGGGGGGGGATCACCACTATCGGGATTCATCCCAACTCAGCCCAGCCCGTCCATCACCTCATTCCCACCACCAGCTTACCCGGACTCCTTCACTGTCACCTTTTCCACCTCCCCCCCCGCATACCTTTTGTGCCCATTCTGCGCCCATCTCGGGTCTGCCTATACAACTTACCTAAAGAATCGCTTCCTCGTCTTTTCCAGCCATGACCTCGACGGGCGTCTCCGTCCTAAAGTTCGTTGGGACCGTTTCCCTCGGCCTGCTGACGGTATGTCCTTCACTCATTCAGCTATTCATCCACTCACCCCGCCATTGGGAAACCCTTGCCTCCCCGGTCTTCCCTTGCGTGTCGCCCCCGTCTCGTCAATCTCCAGGCTTAATGCCCGCAATCCCATCAATCCATCCGCCGTCACCCTGCTCATCGTGCTTCTCGTGCGCCTTGTTACTTGGCGCCCTATCATAGCTGCCTTAGACGCATGGTGGTGCGAGCGCCGGATACCATCGACGTCATATCGGCCAATCCCACTCCTCTGCGCCATCAACACCCGCAAATTTAAACATATTGGCTAACAAACCCGTCACTTTGTATAGGGCGTCTCCTACTCCGTCTCCAGCTTCGCACTCCCTTCCCTCCTTCAGCTCCCCTCCTCCTCCGCTGCCTCGCATGGCCTCTCAACCCTCTCGGAGACGCTCAAGACGCCCATCTTGGCTCTGACGTCGCTTGCCACGGCGCCCTTCCTCATTTGCTTCGCCTTCGCTCCACGCCACGCCCGCCACCCCTACCTGCTCTACACGTCCCTCCTCGCCGCCCTCTCCACCGTCGCGCCTGCACTGCTGCCTCAGCCTGCTGCCCCTCGGCCCGTTGCTCCCACCCCTGCTGCCAAGCCCTCTTCTCGAGCCCGCATGGAGGCCAGCTACGAGGTGCTCGGCGATGCTCACAGTGAACCCGCAAGTGAGGAGGACATTGACGATGTCAACGGCGAGGAAGTCCGCGCCAGTGTTGAGGGCCTGACCCGAAGCTACCTTACCCGCACCACCCTTGCTGCTCTCGGCTTTGCTATTGCCGTTGTGGGTATCTGGGGAGATGGTGCTCCCGCGGCCATCGTTTACGTCTCGTAGGAATGTGGTGATCATGTGTTTATGAAGCTGGGGCTTCTTTTTTTCTTCTCCAATTTTTATTTCCGATTGCAAACTGGACGAGGGAAGTGTGAATTCGCAGAACTTGGGCGTTTTTATTTATTGCTATTTCATAAATGATACTCAACCCAGAAAGCAGGGATCCTCTCCAATCAATGAACATGCAATTCCCAATCAATAAAAATTCATACCGATCGTTCTATTTGAAACCAATTGCGTTTTCAGAGTGTGTCAACTCTTAATTCTTCAATACATAAACTTTGTAACATAATCAGCCATCATCTTGCTCTGCCGGTTGGATCCCCAATCATATGCCCCTCCCCCCCATTAGCCCTTGAATTGACTGGTTCACGAAATGGGAAGCTAGGCCCTAACCGATACACCAAAAGGTCTACCCGTGTCTCGGTTGGGGGTAACACAGGATATCAGGGTCTATATGGCACAGATCTGTACCATTGACCTAGCTGATCTTGCTGCATTCAATCTGTGCCCCCGGCCCTCGAGGACATTACCAAAACATCCCTTTACTCATCATTTTCTTTCTCGCTGTCCTCATTCACCCAGAAGTCCCTGAGTCGCGAGGTCATCTGGCTGACTGCAAAATCTGTGACCTCCCCTTCCTTCTCTTCCTTGTCTTCACCTTCATCGTCGTCGTCTCGAGCCTGGATGCTAAAGTAACGTGAGGCCGAATACTTCTCGCCCAGTCTCCTAGCAACATCATTCGCTTCGTTAAGGCTTACGAGCCGGCGGTTGTGAGGATGCTTCTTCATCATTGTCGAGCAGAGATCCCACATGACGAGCTTTGACAAATCCTCTCCCGATTTACTGTCGTCCTTGTTGCCAACACCCATCGAGGTGAGGATGAGTGGGATTTCCGAGTCGCTGTATTCTCTGCTCAGACCCAGGCTGGCGAGGCACTCTTTCTTCTGTTGTAGTGTCTTGTCGTCCTTGGCCGCTTCTGTCTCATAGTCTTTAGGATTCTTCCGAATTTTATCACTGACTTGGGAGCTGCCCTGGAGTCTCATGCCAGATGGCTTCACAAACTTCCTTGCAGTTATCCGGTCATGAGCCACCTCTGCTGGGGTGCGTCCGACTGCATTCTCTCGGTAGAGCAACCGAGGCTGGAACTCAGCCAATACCTGCGCCAACGAGAGCATACTGGTCATAACTGCTGAATGAAGACATGTGTCTCCTGCCCCGTTAAGCATCTCTAACTCCTCTCCTTTGGAGTATTCCAGCAAAAGCTTGAGCATGGCTACAACGTCCACCTCATCGTTATATGGCTTTCTGTAGTACCATTGACCCTCCATTCCTGCTCCCGAGGTCTTTTCAATCCATGAGTGCAGGGGGGTGGTACCATTCTCATGGAGGTTTTTGCGCTGCAAAAACAGATGACTGCGCAGACCGGGGTCGAGCAAGTCAAGAAGTCGTCGTAATTGGTGAGCCTTGGGACTGCATGAAACCGCGGCATGGAGCAGGTTTTCGCCCTTGTGGTTGCGAACTGACTGATCGGCATTGCCTTCAATCAGAACCTTGGCAAACTTAACTCTACCAAGTCGGCAAGCTACCATAAGAGGTGTGTCACCTTGAGAGTTCTTCTTTTCAAGTGATTCGGGACAGGCTTCAATGAGATACTCGATAAGCTCCAGGGCCGTGTCAGATGTGTTTGCCAAAACAGCACAGTGCATCACAAGATCGTCTATATGCCAAGTCAGATTCTGAAATTTTCCATGGGCAGACATTTACTCACTATCAGCTCCAAGCCATTTTGAGATGGCGCGATCAAACCCTCCAGGGGCCTCCTTGATGTGCTTGAGCCTAGAGTCCTCTCGAGCGGCTTTGGATTTTCCAAATTCGCCATAAAGTCTATGAGGGGTATCTGCAAGAAAAAATTCCACACTCTCAATACTCCCAGCAAGGGCAGCGTGAAGTAGAGGAGGTGTCTTGATGCCTGTCGTCTTGACAACCATGCTGCGGCCAGCTGTGGCCCAGTCATTCCTGTTGATCCGGTCAATATCACATCTCTCTTTCTCTTACAGATTATTTCAACATACCGTTTCTTTCCGTAAACTGTTAGCCCCTGGTAGTATCGTGGCTTTTTTTTCATCTCGACGCCACTCTTTTTAACAAGATGATCGAGAGGAATGCCCGCGCCAGTACGCTTGATGATCAATGAAAGCTGCTGCGTCTTTCCATGCTCGATAGCCCAGAGGAACACATGTTGTTCCAAGTTGAACTTTCCAGAAGACTCGTTCTCGTCATCGCTTGCATCATCGCCTTCAAACTTCTGGCCCGAGTGATGCTGAGCCAAATCCAAAAGAGCCTTCAAACTGGCAGTGCTATCTTCCTCCATGGTGTGAACGAACAGATTGTACTTCTCCGAGTATGATCTATCTTTTTTCAGCTTGACTCCAGGCACATTTCCATTGATAAGATCAAGCGGTTTAGTGTGGGATTTGACCTGCATGGAAACCTGTCCGATGTTGTCAACAGTGAACTGCTGGTCCACTTTATGAGACACAAGACGAGGTTCGCTGCCCTCAGAGTCTGCATTAGATTCCTCATCTGAGTAACCTTCTTCATCGTCTTCATCGTGCGTCTCCATTTTAAAGCGAACTTTTTCCTTCTCTACTGGGGACCACTGGGCTTTGACCATCTCCAAAATGGCTGAGGCGGTCTCGTAATGTTCGCGCAGGAATGCGACGGAAAATGGAGAATACCCATCGCTGTGGAACACTGCAAGTTTCAAAGGCGTCCTATCCTGTTCCGGCCCCCAGGCTTGAAGGCAAAGGGTTTTGATTTTCTCGGCATCTCCAACCCAGGCAGCTTCCATTCTGTGATGTTTTAGTAAGAAAAAATACGAAAAAGCATGCTGCGACTCACAGTTCAATGTACCCATCTCGCCTCGTTTCGGTCATGTCGCTATCATTGCTGAAGGAAAAGACATATTCGTAAGGTTTTGGGCCATCTCGATCTCTGGATTTAGTACGGCCAGAATTGCCCTCGTCGTTGTGTTTGGCATTGGGGTGGAGTTCCTTGAAGGTCTTCCCCCCTCGGCCAATTATGGCCTCTTCAAGAACCTTGAAATCCTTGATTGTCTCTTGGATCGCCTCCATTTTCAAATTATTTCCCTTGCACTCTTCAAACTCCTTCTTCCTTTTCTCATAACTTTTTAGGTCATCCTCAAAGCTCTTGAGTTTCGATTTAATTTCATTGGAAACGACCCAATGCGAAAAGGTTCCTTCGGTAAATTTGGAGAGGTATGTATCGATTCCAGGAGTCTTTACAGGCTTTTGGGGGGGCGCCTCACCAGTGTACTCGCTCAGTTCTTTAATAAAGCTTCGTACAATGTCCAAAGCAGATTGGCCTGTTCTCCAGCTGTAGTTGTTGTATATCACGTCCTCCGCATCCTTGTTGAGAGGGTTCGGGTCAGCGCCCTGTTCCAATAGCTTCATTGCCACGTCAGTGCTGCCATTTCGAACAGCGATGAGCAGTGGCTGTTCCATAGAGTTCCTGTGCTTCTTCTGATTGGACTCCAGATTTTCGAGGCGTTCAGACATAAAGGGAGACACCTTGGCTGCCTTCAACCAAGTCTCGAAGTCAACTTCAGGCACCGCGCCTCCTTCAAGCAATTTCAGAACCATGATAGTATCACCCTGGTCAACTGCTGTGTGGAGAGGTGAAGTGGCCCGTGTGTTCCAGTAGCTTCCCTCAAAAACCAGATGGTTTATAGCTGACTTGACGCCGGTCTTATCGTTGTCCCAGAGGGTTTCCACGAGATCCAGCTTGCCGTTCTCGACATATCTGTGGAATGCAGTACAGCCGTCTGGGTCGCCTTGCGAACAGGTTGCGCCGAGCTTCAGTAGAAGCTGGGCCATTGACCTTGCCTTATCACCTGGGAGCGTAAGGGCCAGAGTCAGTGTCAAGATAGCGGCAGTGTTGGTTGAATCACTGTTAAGGAACTTGACGGGCAAAATTGAATCGGCTCCATACTATAAGTGTGTTAGCATAAGAATCCACAGAATTCCAGTTTTGTCAAGCTTACATCGCACAAAAGCTTGACTGCCTCTTCTTGACCCTCTACGATGGCTAGGTGGAGTGGTGAGCAAGGTACGTCCCAGGCAAGAACATCAATCTGGTAGTAGTCTGGTTCATCCTCCGATTCGTCCGGCACGATATCGTCGTCTTTGTCATCGCCTTCTTCTTTCCTGACCTTCACAAATGACGCCGTCGTCATGGAGGCCGTGTCAGCATCGGTTATCTCATCATCAATAAGCTCGCCATCCGACTCTTCTTCACCCAAGCTCGAGCCCGAGTCTGACGTCTCATCCTTCATCTCCACATCTTCGTTTTCCTTCTTGGCGATTTTTGCAGCTTTTCGGCGCTGGTCCTTACGTTCTTCCTCGGCTTCTTCATTTTGAATGCTTTTTTCCATCAAAATCTTGATCATTTCCAGTTCCCCTCGAGCAGCAGCCAAATGCAAAGCCGTTCGCCCATCGGCTAGACGGGCAGTTAGTCTAGATCCATGATCAACGAGACATTTGGCCACTTCAGAAGTTGAAGTCATGACAGCCAAATGCAGTGGTGATCGACCAGTGTAGTCTCGCTTGTTAGGATCCGAGCCCTCCTGGCTCAGCCAATTGAGGACATCATCGACGTCACCATTGACGATAGATTGGCACAATCTGGCTGTATTTCCCACATATGCCATGTCTGTCCAATCTTGTTCAGTCAAGGGGTTGAAGGAGCCAATCTGCTGTCTTCCGGGATCATCAATGAGAAATGATACCTTGCCCGAGATATAAATCTCGGCCTCCTTTTCGGCCACTTCAATTTCCTCGGTCGTCACAGGCTCCGGGCAGCATCCGCAACAATCTTCGATGACATCCTGAACGCGACCAAAGAACGCTGGGTGGCGGTGCAAATATACCTCCCTGTGATCAGGTTGGTTCCATTCGGCGTTGAGAAGAAGATCTCGGGTGTAGCAAAGTTTCTCAATGCGTTTGGCGTTAAATTGCTGGCCATATGGGACAGTGAAGGTGTGGTAGTTACTGATGTCTTCCTCCGAGAGCCAGTCCGCGATTTCATCTTCATGGTAATCCTTGATATTGCCATGGAGAACCCTATTTCCTCGGTTAACGGTGGGACGACCACGTTCAGTTCGTCGCTTATTGAGATATGTTTCTCTAGCACCAGTAGTAGGAAGTCTCTCAAGAACTAAAAGACGTGCCAAGCCAAGAGTGCGTTGGAAACTTCTCTCAAATATGGTAGGGTCAACGCGGGTTCGGTCCAGCTCAGGCCAATAAACTTCGAAATTTCTGTGAGAATATTTCGAAAGGCGGTTTTCGTAGGATGGACTTCTTCGGCTGAGGTCAATGTGATTGATCTGAGTGATGAAACTACCAAGTGCTCTTGGGGTGACATAGACCTGCTTTCCATCATAGGCACCGCCAGCAGCATCAATGTCGAATCCCGTGAGAATCTCGCTCACGGACTTGTAGACACGCAGCACAATCTAGTTTGGTGAGTATTGATAGAAAATACTAAATACAGTGATCATTCTTACCTGGACATGGCGGACAGGATACTGGCTGGCGATTGTAATGGCATATTTGGTCCTCACCACGGTCACCTCGTTCAGGAGGGCATCTTTAATCGATTGCTCAATCTGCTTGATCTTCTCAATGGCTTGATCATGGGTCAATCCGTAGAGGAAAAGATCGACATCAGACGCTGGGCAGAATTTCTCATGATAGTACTCGCGCAGCTTGCGTTTGGTGGTGTCAAATGCTTTCGGAACAGGTAGAAGGCAGTTGATAACGGAGGATCCAGCTGCGACAACGTTGCTCCAGTCCATATCGGCGAGAGAGGACTCGGAAAAGAGGTTGAAGTTCTTTTGATACTCCGCTAAGTCGGCAACCGTGGCGGGAGCGCCGTGAGGGCGGCGCTTATCGTCAGGCAGGGCCATGATGTACTTGGATTTTTCTTCCTCAGACTCAGACTCGAGGTCTCTTGCACGAGTTGTGATCAAATGGGTGTCATCAGTGAAAAGGGGAAGAACGTTGAGATGAGGGTCGTCCAGGATCGGATTATGGCGATCTTGGGCATAGACAGAGCGCAGATTGGCCTCGTATCTGCGGTAGGGCTCCATTATTTCGATCATTGATTTTTCGGGGTGCTCAGAGATGTATTTGGCCAACTCCTTGTGGGGAGCTGGCAGCTGAGGGAGGTCGGCCATGTTGTTGAGGTGACGCAGGTGAAGGGATGAAAGAGGATGGGAAGACAGGTGGGAAATAGAGGAGCGTAATGACGAAGAAAATGTTATGAGAGCGAGAAGGGGGGTATTTGGGGAGGAAGGAGAGGTGCGATGGCACCAAAGACAAACGTGTAAGTGATGGTACTTAGCAAGTGGGGGAGGGGCGGGAAACTTGGGCATGCGCCAACGGCAGTAGTGCAGTGAGCTGAGGTGGAGGCGAGGGGAGCTGGACCTGTAGCTTTCACAAATCCAGCAGGGCGAATGAATAAAAAAGCAACGTGGAAATTGAAGTCAAGCTTAAAGCAAAGCAATTGAATCGGAATCAATAGGGATCTGACCAAGATGAGTGATGCTGACCCGGATTTGAGTGAGGCTTTGATTTGGCTTTATAGCTACTGCCAAGCCTGTCCAAAGGTACTAAGACATCAGCTACCCAAGCTTGCCAGAAGCCACCAAAAACTGTTGGCTCGCTGTGCCTAATCCCAGTGATCCATAGTGCACGCTGCTGCTACACCGCCCCGGAAGCAGCTTAGCACGCGACGCAGTCCCCTACAAGGGCCTTCATTCCGCTGCACAAGGGGCGATGCTGCCTGGAGCGCAGTGCTTCCGTCACGCGAAACCCCGTGACTGCACCGAACTTGCTGATCCTGGAAATCTCCTTGACTTCAGGGCCCCGCTGATGCCTGGCCAGTCGGGTTGTTCAGCATTGGTGGCGGGCCGTGAATCCTCACAGTGTCAAACGTCATATTATCAATGCGACACGATGATCCCATATTTATGCTCCATCGTGATACATGATCCAATCATCCCAGCAGAGTAAGCACAAGATCAACCCTCCATCAGATTATCAACAGGCAGAAGCGCCCGTCTTATTTTTTTTCATTGGTTTACATTCATTCTAATGACCAGTACATCACATATGAGTTGGCTGTTTCTTTTTTTTCCCTTTTTTCCAAAGTTGAAATCCAATCAAATTAAATGAACTTTAGTTCTGGATGTTCGCATCGCCGAAACCCTCCAGCCACCTTCACAATTGTTCCATCCAGCAATCGTAGTAAAGGTAAAAATAAATAATAAAGGCGAACGTAAAATAAAATACAATATACCCGCACAGATCCATTTGATTTCGTGAATCTCAGATATTTCTCAATACAAATAATGCTTGAGGCCACAACCAATTAATGAGTCCAAGATTGTTTTATTAGAAGCAAAAGTTAGGACTATGACTGCAATTCACTGTCCTCATTTTATTTTGCCTTGACTGAGGAAGATTAGAGAAGGCGTTATTTATAACGCCTTCCAACAAGAAGGAACCCAATGCAAACATTGTTCTAAGTAAAGACGATATTAATAAGATCACCCTAGGCAGCGACAACCGAGCAATGCGCTGGCATTTTCGGGAATATATAGCCACCGGCCTCCTTTTATCAATCACGGCCGACAGAAACAATCCGGTATTCATTTCTATGCCAGCTCCAGCATTATCGCCAGTGATGTAGGTGGTGATTGGGACGATCTTCTAGATGCCATTGACAATGTCCTACTTTCCAATTGGCAAGGTCTCTGCGGCGAGGGGCGGTTTCCATCCGGTAACGGCAGCAAGATTTCTATCGATATATAGCGCATTGGCAGTAGACGTCTTGCGCGTAGGTAAGGTGCGTAACCTGCTCACGTCGGTTATTTGGCCTGGATACTGGATATATCGTCAGCCGAGCCCAGTGCGATAACGGAGGCGGCAACGAAGGCAATAATACCGAGCGAGAAACGCATTTCATTAGTTTTGCATGCTCTAGGAGGTCTGTTAAAAGCTTAGAAGCTGAAAGTGAAGAGTGTTGCAGAATTCTGGAGTATTGTCGAGGTGATAAGTGTCCCAGTGCTAGGGTGATGAACGCGAGACTCGTGTTATTATTCCGCTTTAGGAAATAAGCAGTGAGGTTAAACACAAACAGATTTTTTCTACAGCTAGAAAGTATGTCAGGTCAAGAGTCCATATAATGAATACAACTGCAGGGTCCACAAGTCTCAAAGGGAATGCAAGTTGACTGTGGTTTCTGGTTCACCGCGGATGTTCAACACAATGCGACATGGATTCCGGCTATAAAACGCGTTGTAGCCATCTGTTCGTCTTTGGATGTCCAGATTTGATGCGACTTCTCTTGTCCATGGATCATTAGTCATTGTGGTCATCTTAACCATCCACTTTCCAGTACTCAGGATCCAGCCCTTTGCCTCATGCCCGAAATTGACTCCAGCTCGCCTATCAGAGCAGCCTTTTGAAAGCTTTGTTACTCTTCAAACATTTTACTTGTCCAAAAAACTCTCTCAGCTTCCTTCCTCGAAGCGGAATCTACCAATACCACCTAATATTGGTTTGCCATATGTGTGTAGCTTAGCGTTCTCAGGCTGTTTATTTCGCATGCTGCAAAGAGACGGACGTGTGAGTTGACTCGTAGGCTCTCCACCCTGAGACCTGTCTAAGCCAAGAAACCAACCAACCACAGACCTGTCGCCAAATGAAAGGCCAACGGCGCATCAAGTCTCGAAGACATGAGGAAATGTAGGTTTATTGAGGGGTTTAGATTAGTCCATTCAATTCTATTCTTAGGTACCATCTATAGGCATGGCATTATCCTTTCCAAAAATGTGAGAGTTCAGACACTTCCGTCTTGCATTCATGTAACGATGCTTGGCATGTCTCATAATGTCCCAGTTAATGGTTGACGAGTAAGTAGCAGGCTGCGGGGAAGAAAAAAACCAGTAATACCACTATCTGTAGCGTGGTCAAAAAATTAGATCCGCGACAGAGACAAGATTCGAACTTGCGCGGCCGAAGCCAATGCATTGCGACGATTCGAGTGCATCCCTTTAACCACTCAGGCACTCTGCCACTTACAGCATCTTATGATATCAGAGCGGACAAAAAGTGGCTAGATATAACCCTCATTTCTCTGAATTTCTCGATTTGTTACTTTCACTAAATTATGAAGGTTATGAGTGTGTATTTACTCGAATTTCCTAATTCCAAGTTTATTTTCTTTATTCTAGAATCCGGGAGCGCATCTTTTAGCGATTCGAACTGCGTCCCGCTGATCCAATTTCCCTGGTTCGTGGTGCGCGTCAGTATGATCATTGTCTTTGAAGAGATGCATAAATCCGATAGTTATTTTTGCATGGGCATGCAGCAGTCGTTGCCATCATGTGCTTTTTGGTCGGCGATGATATAGAGCAATTTTAATTGCATTCATTCGGGTGTGCTCGCTTGCAACTCAGGTTTGGCGCAAGTCGCTGAAGCTAGTTCTCAATAGACAGTGGAATTCAGAACGCATGGTATAGGAAAGACGACGATTGTATGATGATCAAGCACAACCCCGAATATAAATATAAAACTAAAAAACACATATCAAAGTAGCCCCAAAAGGCCACCAGAACTAAAATAACTCGAAACACTATGCGTTTATGATTTCCCTAATACACAGCGAGGTACAGGGTAACGCAAGCAAGATGATCAAAAAGCTCTTTACAAAGAAACGTGAATCACGTGATTACGCATCCGCTGACTAACCAAGGCGCGACGCGCTGTCGCATCGAGTCTCCACTGAAATCATGATAACATCTAGGCGGACACAACGCTCTCGTATTGCATGAAGGAATACAAACGGCCATTCAGATGACAGCCGAGGTAGATGCTGAAAGATTTACCGATGATATTCTGTCGGCTTAATGACTCGCAATAACCTCGCTGATCACCTGCCTTGGCTGTTGAAAGACCTTGCTCTCACCAAACCTTCAACGCTACCCTTTCCCAGTGCCGCTGACGGTTCCCAACCAGGACTCCCTCGATCGCAATCGTGTGACTATTCCGGAGCCCAATACGCTGGAACCGAGCCAACCATAGAAATCGAAGACGGACTATACCCAGACCGCACTGCCCAATACAAACCAAATGGCACGGACAGAGCGAATAGAACATTGTGGGATACTGACCAGGTGATACCGGTGGAAGACGCGATGGCACGGCTCACATCCAGCGCCAAGAACAAGAAGCCAAGTCTTGTTTCGAAACCTCAACAACAACTCCTCACTCCCGCATCCACAACAGGCAATCGCTTAGTCCAACCAGAATCACAGGCAAAGCGTGCTATTGGTGAGTACAACACAGCACTGCAGTTGAAAAGGCTAAATCTAACGCTCCACAGATGCGCGCAGCCCCAGGACAAGTCGAGACGATGCCTCACCCCCGAAGAAAAAAATTGCGCCTCCGGAAGCCTTTCGCTTTAGTAGCCCGGAATTCCCCGACTTAGACGCTGACGATCTTGAATGTATGGACTTGACTGTTGACCCATTTGGATCGTCCGATTCACTGCTGTCTGAAAAAGATGTTAAACCCAAACTGGAAGTCCCCACGAAGAAACCAGAACTTCTCATGTCCAGTACAAGGAAGAGGAAGAAGAAAGATACTACCAAGGAAGAATTCGCCGATATAGACGATTTCCCTGATGTCTATGAACTCCTGGGCACCGACCCCCCCATATCGAGCCCAAGCCGATCTGTATCACGCCGGAAGGATATCAACAGCAGCACCAAGGCTCGCCGAAAGCGAGACCTAATTACAGACCCCCTGACCATCGGAGCATCACCAAGCAAAAGACCTGGCTTTGTGGCGGAGGAGCAAAATGACCTTCCATCGCCTTCAGCAGAGGCATTGAGTAGGAAAGTATTGCCTGTCCGGGAATGCACGCCAATGAGAGGCAACACTATACCTCATTCTTCTCAACCTCAAAACGTACCCAAGGCTCTTTCCGAGTCACCAAGCCCCGATGCATTGTCCTTGCCCCAACATGCTCCCACACCATGCGAAGAAGATCTTATTATTGCCGACTCTGAAGATGAATTTCTCACGCCGCCATCCCGCAAGAATTCGATGCAGGTGCTTGATAAGTCTGTTGGGAATACGATGAGAGACGAAACAGGCCCGGAATTGGACTCGACACCAGCGCTGCAAGTAGAATACGAGCCATCTTCGATACAACATAAAGCTGGAAGCAGTCAGAGCCAAACTGGAACCAACGAGGACAACGCGCCTGGCTCCAGCTTGAAGAACGAATATGATCCGAATAATCAAGATATACCAGCATCGAGCCAGACGCCGGCAATTCTCGTCATTTTGACATCGGGCGTGGATGTTTTAGCGAAGCGGGATGAGACTGTCAGCATGTTAATCCAGCAAAATGACAAGAGCTTCAGGAGCGCAATCAACGAACGTTGGCCGAAGGAGAAACGAAGCCAGATCAAAGCGGAGAAAGAGCGACTGGTGCGACAACAAAAGGCTATCAAAGAGCTGAAAGAGCCAGTGGAATCGTATAAACGGATTTGCCACAGACGAGAGGAGCTTGTGAAGCAAATCGCAACAGCATACTCAGAAGGTCTTGATACGGATGAGGATGAAACCAAGCTTGACGAGTTGACTGAAGAAATCCAAGGAATGGAACAGTCTCTTCTCAAAGCCCTTGATGATGCTGGGATCAATGAAGATTCACTCCAGCAGAGCCCCCCCAAACCTAATTTGGCCCCTTCAACTCCGGGTCACGTTGTTGTGATGGGTACTCAACTCACTGCATATAATGGGGTTAACATGTCGGCGGCCTCGCCAGACCCCCTGGCTCTGATCCAAGCGGGAACGCAAGTGGTACACCAGACACAGTTTCCTGAAGTATCGCAACGCCATTCGCGATATGAAGCAATCCCTGCGACTGCAGTACCTTTGGAAACAAGTCTCATCTCGCAAGACGAGGATGAAATTTCGTCGGTTCCATTCCCAAGAAGTTCGCAGGGAGTTACAACCCCACCCCGACAGCAGAGTTCAAAGAAGTCTGGCATGGCGAACGTGGGGCGGGCAAGTGTGGAATTTGATGTTGCAGATAGCTTCTCCGACATTGACGACTACATCCCCGAACCCTCTCGCCGAACAGCGCCAAATTCGGTGTCGATAATGGCTCGGAAGACGCCCCAGGCTTTCCAACCCAATAACAAACATCATGCCCGCGACGAATTCAGTGATTTTAGTGACGATGAGGAGATGCTTGCAATTGCGCAAGACTACGAGTCTCGCCAATCCCTTTCGAAACCATCCCAAGGCCATAAGAAAGCCTCCCTGGAGACTTCTGGGAACGCTGCCGTCACGAAATCACGACCGCCTCCAAAGAAACAATCTACTCCTTCGACAGAGTTGAGAATTCCGCTTGAACTCATGCGCCATCCATGGTCCCCTGAGGTTCAGAGGATGCTAAAAGACCGATTCAGAATGAAAGGATTTCGTCATAACCAGCTCGAGGCTATTAATGCCACACTGGGTGGTGAAGACGCGTTTGTTCTAATGCCAACTGGTGGAGGCAAGTCACTTTGCTATCAACTGCCTGCGGTGATCAAAACGGGCAAGACTAGGGGTGTGACTATTGTTGTATCTCCGCTGCTCAGTCTAATGCAAGATCAAGTCAGCCACATGAAGGCCTTGTCAATACAGGCTGTTGCCTTCAATGGCGAGTGTTCGGCCGAATACAAGCGACAAGTGATGAGTGCCTTTGACGAAAGGTGCCCTGAGCACTTTGTCCAACTTCTCTACGTCACACCGGAAATGGTGAGCAAAAACAATGCCTTCAATAATGGATTGCAGAAGCTATATCGCAAAGGCAAGTTTGCGCGTCTTGTTATTGATGAGGCACATTGTGTCAGTCAATGGGGACACGACTTCCGCCCAGACTATAAAACGCTGGGGCAGGTTCGGATGAAGTTTCCTGAAGTACCAGTCATGGCCCTCACGGCCACTGCTACTCAGAACGTCATTGTCGACATTCGGCACAATTTGGGCATGGCTAATTGCCAAACCTTCTCTCAAAGTTTCAATCGGCCCAATCTCTACTATGAGGTTGTTCCGAAAACGTCTAACAATGTCGCGACAGAAAGCATTGCCTCGCTAATCAAGTCGAAATACTCGGGCTTGAGTGGCATTGTTTATACACTTTCAAGAAAGCAGGCAGAAGACGTCGCCGAGAAGCTCTCAAGCCAAGGGATTACGGCCCGACACTACCACGCAGCTATTGACCCGCAGGAAAAGGTCGAGGTGCAAGAAACCTGGCAGAAAGGACAAGTTAAAGTGGTTGTAGCAACAATTGCCTTTGGCATGGGAATCGATAAACCCGATGTGAGGTTCGTCGTACATCACGGTTTGCCGAAGAGCTTGGAAGGATACTATCAGGAGACTGGCCGTGCCGGGCGAGATGGTAAGCCGTCTGACTGCATCCTTTACTACGGAAAGGGGGATATAAGGGTCCTGAAGAAGTTGATTGCGGATGGAGAAGGAAATGACGAACAAAAGGAGCGGCAGATGGTCATGCTGAATCGAGTGACCTCGTTCTGCGATAACAAATCCGACTGCCGACGCACCGAAATTCTTCGGTATTTTGGCGAAGACTTTTCAGCCGACCAATGCCAAAAGACATGCGACAACTGCAAAGCCGGCTTGACTTTTGAGGAACAGGATTTCTCAGAATACGCCATTGGTGCAATTCGTGTGGTCCAAAGACAAAGACGACTCACGCTGGTGCAGTGTGCTGAGATCCTGCTGGGTAGGAAGTATCCCCAAAACGAGCAACACCTTTCAGACGAATTCTATGGGATGGCAAAAGGAATGAAGAAGCATGAGATCGAAAGAATTATCGACAAGCTCCTGGCTGAAAAGGCTTTCACCGAGGACAACGTTGTTGGCCGTTACGGAATGGCAATTCAGTACCTCCAACTTGGACCGAATGTTCGGCCGTTTTTGATAGGAAAACGCCAACTCAAGCTCACAATACAAGTACCGGATGGGCCAGCCAGACCCAAGACGAAAAAGACGAGCAAAAAGACCAAAAACCAAGATGATTCAACACTTCAGTCAACCTACGTATCCTCGCCTGTGGATCGACGGCGAAGAAAAGCCGCCACTGTGGGCAGCGATGACGAGGAGAATTTTAGGAAGAGGAACGGGTATGCATATGATGCGTTTGTCATTCCGGATGAGGGACTGGATGACGACGAGGACGATGCCTTTAACGTACTGCCCAAGCACCGACCTGCAAAGCCACCATCGAGTAAGCTTGGCCCTCCTATTTCAGCCGACACCCGCTTGCAGGATTTGCCAGAGATACACCAGGATATTGTTCATGGTTTTGTTCAAGAAGCAAAGAAACTGGAAGAGCACATCAGAAACAGAAAAGAGATCAGAAAACCGTTGTTTACCGAACGGGACTTCCAAGAAATGGCAATAAACTGGACAACATCGCTAGATAAGATGAGGCGCATCCCCGGCATTGACCCCGACAAAGTCAAGGAACATGGACCTAAGATACTGGCCATTCTACGACGGCATTTCACCATGTACGAGGAGATCATGGGCGGTGCTGATGCTGGCGGCCGGGGCCAAGACATTGTTGACCTGATAAGCTCAGAGGTTGAGATGGATGATCTCTTGGATGACGACGAAGGCGAAGCGGAGGTGAATTCACACTACTTCAACAACTCGGATTCTAGACCCGATGTTCAAGCCTGGCACGACAGGCTTCAGGGTCTCAATAGCCAGTCAAGCCAAAGCAAACCTAAATCTTCTTACAGCAAGGGCAGCGGTGGTAGAAAGACGGCGGGAAAGAAATGGCCTAGAAAATCGTATAGCGGAGTGTCCAAACGCAAACCCGCAGGGGCCGGCCGCAAAACGAGCAGCTCTGGCACAGCGTCGAGGGCTGTCAGCACCGGGGCTAGGAAAGTGGCCCGCAAAGCTAGCAGCGGCATTGGCATAATGCCAATGTGAGGCGGAGGCTCTGCTTCTACTCGATTTGAGGCCCATTGGGGCATGGGCGGACAGCGGGATATAGATCGGAGGCGACCGGGAAAAACAACAAGGACAGGCATGATGCCTAATGACGGGGCTTTTATGACACGAATGCAAGAATATTACGTTTACTAAAGGGATTATTATTATTTACACCTTGTGGCACGGTAGCATTGGGAGCACGTCCTTGTGTGGGGGGACTTCTAAGAAAAATACGGTTTTGTGCATGGGCGGCGATGGTTAGGCGTGGCTGTTTTTTTACCTGGGGATGCATGTTATGAGAACAAGGCGTCCGATATCATTACACTAATCAGACACCCCCTTTGCCTGGCTTTGGCGGACATGTTATCATATGGCACATGTGGCACGAGGGACGGTGAGGCTATGTGCAAATGCAAAGAATAATAAAATCCTGATGACATCCAAGCACGCGTGGTCTTCACACCATGTTTTAGACCTTGATCCATCCAACTCAAGGGGTATCGCGTTTCTAAGCCAACTGCAACGCATCCTGTAGTTACACAAGTCAAATTGTCCCGTCTTCCTAATTACAACGCGTAACGTTCCTAATTGAATATCGAATTGAATATTGAAACATGTGAGGGCAAAGTCCCCACGAACATATATCAAGCGCCCAGGTAAAGCAAAAAAAAACACAACCGTACAAACAGCTAATACAAGGCTACACTTCACAAGTCGTTCCCTAAAACTCCGTCGTTCTGAACCATCCCTTCCTCGCCCGGTACGCCATGCTGTGCAAGCAAAATGGGTTTCCTTAAAACATGGCACGCCTAGCTCCCATCGCACCTCAGAGCTGAGATATTTACAATCTGAAGGAGTGCTGATCAAGTCAAATCGTAACGAAAAAGTGTTGTAAACGTGAGCAAAAATTGAAACCGCTTTCTCCTGGGGCGTTAGAGTGAGCGTGGTTGCGACCATAATGCTGCTGAAAGAAGATTGAGTCGCTGAAGCAACGACTAATGCCGCCATCGTGGTTTGAGATCCTTTACGTCAATGGGTGTGACCTTGCGCATGCCAGACCGCGAGCCTCCTGGGCTTTCGCGACCCGACTCTCCATCCCTCATCATTGGCTGAGGCAGTAGACTGCTCCTTCTCGAGTTTGTCGAGGCCAAGGAACTAGCTGGCCTGCTTGGTCGGGCCTCATTTTCACCAAATGATGGTCTTTTCGAATTGAGTGAAGATCGGCGTCCGGAGTTGAGATTGCCCATGGAGGGCTTGGCGCTCAAGCGAGACTTTGTCACAGCCTGCTGCGCATACGGCCCAGGGGAATTCAGCCTCTCCCGGAACGACAATCGTGAGTGCCCAGTCCTAGTGGGGGTATCGTCAACTTGTGCGCTGATGCGTGGAGAAACGCGTGGTGACTCAGAGACGGCCCGTGCCATAGGGCTTCGCAGTGTTGGCAATTTCGAGCCTGAACCGGGAGTCAGGGAGCTGACAGATCGTTGTGCAACCGGGCTTTTCCTGGCGTAGGGACTTGGCGTCGTCAAGCTCAAGGGCTTGAAATTGTGTCCCGTGTCCACATCGCCAGCATTACCGGAGCCGTTCCAGCGGGGCCGGTTCCCGGTCGTCGAGCCGGGTCGCTTGATGCTGTTGCCGGCGAGGCTGGACGAGGATGGCGTGGTTGAACTGGCAACGGAAGACAAACGCGAGAAGCCTGGTTTCCTGCCAAGGTGGGATGTGGGCGCGGGGAGAGACGAGTGTCGCCGGTTCGAAGGGACCGCGCGGGCGTTGGGGCCGTTTGACGGCCTGGCCTTGGGTGGTTTGGAGGTCGGTGTGTGAGGGTCCAGGCCTAAGCTCGACATGATGACTGACGATGGCGGTGAGCTTCCGGGGGTCTCGCGTCCGCTTCCAATCGTGGATCTGTCGTTGGAGAGCATGCTGGAAATGGAGTCTCTCAGCTGCTGGCTCCTCTCGGCTTGGACATCCTCCATCATAACCTCGGCGTCTCTCATCTGGAACTTCAGCGCCTCCCATCGTGCTTGCATGTCAGTATGTAGCCGCAGGATCTCTCCATTGACCGTCAGGCGGTCTTTCACACCCTTGTCGATGATGGCCAGGACTCGCTCGATGGCGGGGCCATAGTGTGTCTTCTTGGCTTCGTAGCTTTCCAGTTTCTTGGTCATGGCCGGCTGGTTGGTCAAGTGGAGGCCTGACTCTACGGCTTCCTTGAGCTTGAGCAGCGACCTCTCGACGGATTCCTGCATCTTCTGAGCCTGACGTCCAGCGCCACGAAAGACAATGACCCATCTATCCTCGCCCAACTCCTTGCGTAGGGACTCGGCGTCCTTCTCCAGCTTCTTGTAGCAATCGTCAAGATCCTCGTGGCGCATCTTGAGTTCGTCGCACGCCGTGGGGAAAGACCTTTCCGCCCTGTTCTCGAAGACGGACAGTCGCATTGGTAAGAAGTCGAGAGATGCCCTCAGCGGCTGCATGCGGGCAAAGAGGGCGAGGAGACTGGAGTCGTCCTGGGACAAGGTTGGCGTGCTGGGTGACGCGGGTGCTGCTGGGAAGGCTGGCGGGAGGCTATACCGGTTCTGCGCCTGGAGACGGGCGGCCTGAGGAGGCGTCTCCTCCACAATCGTCTCGAGGTCGCCGATATCAACGCTGTCGCCACTGGCAGCAGCCATCAAGCTCTTGTGACGACGTTCCTCCATTTCGAAGACCAGCCTGCTGAGTTCGTCCATCTCTCCCTGAATGTCACCGAGAACGTTGTTCCAAAGTTCCTCCCACTCCATTGCGATCTCGACCTGAGCTCTGACGATCTGGAGGGTTCGGCGAATCTTGTCCCACTCCGTAATGACGGATTCCATCTGGGCAACGGCCTGGTTCAGGTCGGCCGGGGATACATTGGCGATATCACCGCGGTTTTGCAGCTGTTCGATCGCACTGACATATGCATTCACAAGCCCCTCGAAGCGAATGATGGCGTTTTCCACCTCGGCGAGCCCCTCTCGTCCACCAGCAGCAGCCCATTCAACATCATCCTCGCTGTCGAGGCCACCGACCACCTCGGAAGCTTTGTAAATCCAACTTCGAATCTGATCAGCGGCGTTAATGAGAGCCTTGGCGGCGAATTGCGCGGTGGGGATGGCAGTGACTTGACTCGCCAAGGAGTCTGCGTCAGGTAGCTGGAGAGAAGTGAGCTGAGCTAATTGATTTGCAAAGGAGACGCGCGACAGGGTGTAGATGGAACCTGGACGGTTGTGGCTGGGGGTAAAGTAGGAGTTGAGGTTGGGAGTGTAGTCTGTTGGCGGCGTGGCGGGAATAGGAGTCGTAGCAGGAGGAGTGTCTTTGGGAGGGGGAGGAGGAGGCATGGCAGAGTCATCGGGGGTAGGAGGGCCGGATGATCGCTCTAGATGCTCCCGGCGTGTATCGAGAGTAACCTTGGTCCCATTGCCATTGGTGTGGTCGGGCAGGCGATACTTGTATGTGTCCATATCCAGGGGGTCAGGTGTTATGATCTCGGGAAGTATGCTCGCGACGGGTGAGGTCTCGTCGGCTTTGACGGGAGGCACGTCGATGTCAAGCTCGGCGGCGGCCTTGGGGGACGAGGAGACGCCCTTCCAGGGACGACCGCGCCGGGTGATGACCGACGTGACCGAGCCCGCCAGGTGATTCTCGTCAAGCTGGCGGAGCTGATCTTCGTTGAGGCGACCGATGTGTTCGTACTGCTGCGCGGACAGGGCGTTGACGGACTTCGCGGTACCGAAGCCCAGAGCTTTGAGGCGTGCAGCTAGTCCAGGGGAGGGCTTGCGGACGGCGGCGGCGGCGGCGGTGGTGTTTAAGGGTGAAGGGGGTTGGGATGTGTTGGTGGTTGCGAGAGTGGCCTTGGAAGAGATGGAGGCAGCAGAATTGGCAGGGGTGGGAGTCGTGGTAGAGGTCGCAGTAGGAGTAGTTGTCAAGCTCGCAGTTATGGTGGTGGCAGAACTGGAATTTGGTTCTGGCTCTGGGGCGTGGGTGGATGGATCAGTCGAACCGGGGGTGAAGGGTAGGTGAGTTAGTTGGCTGGGGACGTCAGCGAATTTCAGCAGGTCCGCGGGCGCATCATGGTCCTCCTGGTTACGGCAGTGGTGGAGGCTGTCGCTGAGGCCCACGCTCAAATCCAAGGCGGTATTTGTGGCCCTCGAGCTTTCACCTGTGCAGCTGTTAGAGCTAGGCGTCTTGGGAATGGACGAGTCGTCCGAATCGCTGGCCTGGGAAAAGTCGGGCGCCGTAATGGGATCGACGGCTGTGGTCGTCGTGATTGATTGACTGGTACTCATTTAAATCGCTAAATGTAACCCCCCTAAAGATAGAGAGAGGGAATTGATACCAGGCCAAGTGTTTGGATCCTAGGTGCAAATGACAATTTTTTTTTTCTTGTTCAAAAGAACAGAAGAAGAAAAAAAGCCTCGAGAATGGGCGAGGGACGTAAGGAATGGGTGATCAGATGTAAGTGAAACGGGAGTGGGCAGCCGCAGTTTGGTGTTGCGGGTGATCTCTGTGTTTCGGTACTGTGCAGTGCAGTAGGCTCGCTTCAGAATCCTGTCTGTTCCTCCTTGATGTCCGAGTGGCCACTGTTCACTGCCCCGGGCGAACAGGAAAGCTGGCGAAGAAAGTCTAGTTGAGCAGCAGGGCAGATGCCTGAGCCCCAAAGCGTGGCAGGGCACAACAACAAACAAGGGAGTGACTGGTTGCCAGCGAGCAGGATAGAGGATGGATGGCAGAGCTGGGGGCGCGAATGGCCTAAGCGGGAGGGCTGTCAGCCAGTAAGGTGGGGATGGCCCTCAGGCCACGGAACGTGAAGTGCAGTAACAAGTGCCGCTGCGATTGGAGACAGGAGGCCCCCGTCTCAAGCCAGTAGGCACCTGCAGGAGGATCGGCTGCCAAATGGATGCGCAATGATGCGCTGTCCCAGTGGCGGCGTCAGGTAGTAGCCTGGCTAAGGCAAGCTACCGTGCAGGTGGATAGCTAGGTTCTAGAAAGCCGTAGAGCTGGTGCTGGCGAGAAATGCAGAGCGAGTTGGTGGTGGATGGTGCTCCTAGTCTGGGAAGCGGAAAAATGGGAAGAGACGCCGTAAAAGGAGAGGGGAGGTGACGACGAGGCGCTCTTTTGGATACTGGCAACTGTGGGCGTTGTCGGGGCGGCAAATGCTGGCGGGCTGGCTGGTGGGTGAATGCCGTGGCCTTCTCATATGACGATCATAGGGCGTCCGCGTTGGTCGATGACTGGGGGGGAAGAGGGGGGTGTATGAAAAAGGAACTGGTCGGAATGGAAGTATTGGACGCCGAAAGGTTGGGCGGAAGAAGGAAGAGAATAGCTAAAGGGGAGAGCCGCGGAGGAGAGGGAAAAATTGGACGAGATGGAGTTGCAAGATTGGATGGAGGGAGAGGAAATTGAGAGGATGGGTAAGACTAGGCTGGTGTCTAGGTAGGGAAGGTATTGGCAAGCAAGGGACTGGGACTGAGTGCTCCAGAGCGGTGCGGTGCGGTTGGGTAGGTTGGTTGGGTTGGGCTGACAGATATTTCGATGTGATGTCAGGTCAATAGATGAAGCCAAGGGTCGACACGTTGAAACGCGAGACAGGAGGCAGGTGTCTCTTTTTTTTCTCTTTCCCTTCCAGTGGATAAGGACGCCCTGCAACACAGATCGGAGCGGGCCCTTCAAGGAAGACGGAATTCCTCAGAGAAAAAGAAAACGCAAACCGCGGGAAGCAAGGCCCGTTAAAGTGATACACGTCGCTGTGAACAGACACAAGGAGAGACATCAAGTGAGTGCATGTGGCGAGGAGCCGGATGCCGTTCGTCCATAGTACCCAGTTAAACTACTTTTGGCCATGGCACTACGAACAAGCCAAGACAAAATTAAAAATTAAAAGAAAAAAAAGGCGGCAGGACCTTGACAGCGGGCACCACAGTACCCGGAACCGACGGAGGAGAGAGCCACGGCACTAAGAGGTAATGAAAGCAAGCCTGTCATGGTGGCCATCTGTACGAATACACGAGCATCTCGGGTTTCTCATCGGGTCGCATGAAAGACTGGTGGGCATGCCAATCTTTGGATTGCCTTTTTCTCCCACACACCCCCTGCCCATACCCTCCTCTCCCCTAGCTCACCAGCCACATGCTCGGCTTTAACCTTCCCCAGAGGCTCTGCTTGCTGCGACTACGGACAAGTCCGTATGTAGTTAATTAATAATTACTTCTTTTTTGCTTTGTTTTGCCTTGCCAGGGCAACATGGGAGAGCGTCTGTGATAGCGTCCCCGTCCCGTCACTCAACATCACTTCTTGCTCCGCGACGCTCCGGATATCATCCTTTCCCTGTCTTACTCAAGTCTGCCCCTCACCCGACTGCTGTCTCTGGCTTGCATCTGGCAACGGCGCGCTGCCGACGGTTGGAAGCCTCCCCCAAACAATGGTACGCGCATGACCAGGGAGCGTCCTGGTATTGACTGGCAGGCGAAATGCAGACATGGGACGCGGACATGGGGTATGGTAGGGTGGCCTCGAGATTGCGGCCCCTAAGCCCACCCATAGCCGTCATGTAGTGCCGGCCACCCATGCTTCCAATCAAGATGATCCCGGCCGAAGCCCACAGAGGGCCGCCATCGTCGAGCGCAACGTGATTTCGAGAATCTTTTTTTTGCAGGGGAGCCAGGCGAGAGCGGAGACTACATACAGGGGTTCGAGAAGGAGTCGACGGGACACTTGGCTGCAAAGAGAGGCAGTGGCAAGGGTTCAGGGGGGGCGGATGGAAATCGATTTCTCCTTTCATCACGAGCTTCTGCCCTGGACGGGTGGGTTATTTGTCCGAAATCAACACACGCTGCTCATTCGGATGACTGAGTGTTATGCGTGCATATCCAACTCCTGTGTGGCTCCAGAACGCGCCCATGCGGATGTGTGAGATATATTACATGTGAGCGAAGCGAGACGAAGGAAAAAGGAACAACAACTTTGGTAAGCCTGTTGGCCACGTCATGTCCCGCAATATGCATGCATCTCCCGCATCTCGTGAAATGAAGAAAGAGGGCGCGCTCCATCTGGGTGCACCGGAGAGGGCGAGATGGATGCTCCGCCGCCATCATATTTCTGGCAAACCATGAATCCTTCAAAAGTTAAGGATAGCATCGAAACTATGTACGAAGCTTTGATCTTGCCGAGGCGGCGACATGAAAGTCCCGTACGTGTGCCATGGGTTGGAATAAAGAATGCCGCTAGGGGTTGCTGGGACGGCAGATTGGCCTGGAGCCTTGCCGACAGCGT
The DNA here is from genome assembly GCA_013406985.1 of Calonectria crousiana. Classification (NCBI taxonomy): domain Eukaryota; kingdom Fungi; phylum Ascomycota; class Sordariomycetes; order Hypocreales; family Nectriaceae; genus Calonectria; species Calonectria crousiana. Next base: position 62,187 of record VTGD01000121.1, on the reverse strand, counting down.
GACCTTAGTTTAGGACATTCGCCTGCCGATCAGCACACTTTGGCTTCAAGCCGGCCAGTCGTTAGCGCGTGCTTGGTAAAGAGTGCCATGCAGGCAAGTCAGCCAACGTGAGTTTACAGCCAACGGCTTGAAGAAATTCCAGCCTGCGGCACTGGAAGATGACAGCGACTGGTCAATCGTGGCCCTGAGACTGGAGGGACGGATATATGTATTGGTCATGTTAAAACAGTCAGCACGGGCAGGGCGCATGGGCATATCGATTAAGAGAAATATAGATAGTGCGGTAGATCTGAAGGAGGGGTGAGAGAGTCCGTGAGCATTTGTAGGACAGGTTCTCTAGGCGGAGCTGTCAAATGCTCGGTTGGATGTGTCAGTTCGTGGAAATGGCACCTTAGCTTCATGGCCGATTCAAGTGGCCGCCATCCACTACGTGAAGCCCCCTAAAAAAAAAAAATAATAAACCCGCCGGCAATTCAGAAAACAGGACCGACCGAGAGGAGACAAAGACCAAAGAGAGAGAAGAGAACAGAAAGAGAGTATTAAAGAAAGAAAGAGGAAAGGCTCGCGTGAAGCGGAATTCCAATCAATCTGGAGGAAATTGCAGAGTAACCCAGTCGTCTGGATCGCGGGAAGCAAAGGTTGCCTGGGGATATGACACCCGAGGGACGCCAGTAACGGGCACACCAAAGCATCGGGCCAGGTACATGGCCAAGCCTCGTTCGTCCATGTTCAGACAATCGGCATAAAAGAGGCGTCTATAATCCCCCCCCTTCTCCAGCGCCCTGCAGGTTTGTTGTTCGCTGGAACCAGTCGCCATCCACGCTGGCGGTAAACTAAACAAACGCTCCTTACTTTTGCCCTCCACTTGGCCTGCCGGGGTGACTCCACACGCGGCTTGTCAGGTCTCTAAGAGCTTCATCACTGTTTCTATTTGTCTGGCGTGTCAGGATATCATCTCAGCGTTCATTAGTTCCCTGACCACTCTCCGACCCTTTTCATGTTTTGTTTCCTTCCACTTACACGATCCCATCCCCTCCGTGTTTCTGTTGCGTTGCAAATCTGCATCATCACCCTTCCCCTCGAACCCGCATCTCACCTCACCGACAAACATCACACATCGCCACTAACACAAAAACGCGAGCAACCGCTGCGCTGGCCGTGTGCTGCTCTTCACTTGCAGCGGCCTTGATCCCGGTGTCTGGCGTGCGTGTGTGATCACTTGCTCATGTTCCCCGCCAGCTGGCACCGAACAAGACCAGAACGCGCCCGACGCAATTTCCTTACGGGGCCCCTTGTCGGCCTGTCCCGCCAACCAGCCCAGACCAGACTGTTGCGGCGTCGCCCCGTCACCAGAAACCCCTGGAATTAATCCCGACTGCCCCTTCGATCGTCCTCCCGCTTCCCAATTATTTTCCAAGCCAACGTCCTCTATCGTCAACCGTCCCTTGCTCGCTGGATCTTGTCTTCCCGCTGGCAATCGTTGTTGCGCAGCTGGGCCGTTCCGTTTGCCCTTCCGTTGATCGTCGTCGCTGTCTCGTCCGTGTAAGTGCTGCTTCGCTGCTGCGCATTACCAATCCCAACATTCGTCATCCTTCTGCGTGCACCGCTCTGCACCACACCACCGAGAAGAAAAACCCAAAAACCGCACACCTAGGCCGCCAAGAAACGAGGGCATGACAGGTTCCATCATGGCTACCGCGAACGAGCCTCCATCCTTCCGATGCGACTCGCCTCCTCCCGACACTCTGCCAACGCCCGCTATCGGGGCATGCCCTGAGCTCTCTCGCTGTCTCTCGACCACCTCGTCGTGGTCTCACGGCTCCGGTTCCGACGCACCCTCCCGAGACTCCCTTGGGAGCGATGCCGCCCTTTCTCGCCAGTCGTCCGCCAGTTTCCATTCCCGCCGTTCCGACATCTCGGCCACGTCCCGTCACTCCAGCTACAGTTTGGATGGGAAATCCCGCCGTCGCGGATATATGCGACCCCAGGGCACAGACTTTGCTGCTAGTGCCCGCTCGCGGGAGAGCGTCATGAGCCTGGGGAGCATCGCCCATCTACAGTATTACTTTGCTCGAACTGGTCTGCTGGATGGCAAGGGAGGACAGCTGGCCCGTAAGAAGCAGGAGAGCGCCACACTGGATCTTTCTTCCCTGGACTCGAGCGGCTCAACCCCAAAGATTGCTGGGTCAGACTATGACTCGGCTTATCCCTCCTCGGGCAACAGCCCTGAATTCGACGCTCAAGGGTTTGGTGGCAACATGGTCGAGTCTCCCATCGAGGAGGACATGAACGACTTTTATGACGAGAGCTTCGATGAGTCAGAAGGTGGAATGCTTCCCCCGACGGTGAGCACATATCATCACCGGGAGAAGATTGTCCCCAAGCCGCCAACGATATTCGAACTCAAGGCAGAAGTGGAGCAGACACTACAAGATGCCTCGAAAGCACTGCGCGAGGCTAAAGACCGAAAGGCGGGTGCGTTCCAGGAGGCGCCCAATGCGCCCCAGTATCCCAATATGCCACACCAAAACACGCAGGGGTGGTTCGAGCTTCAGGGCATGAACATTCTCGATGTTGTCACCCTGGCCATCCGGGCCGCTAAGATATATTACACCGCGCACCCGCTTCCTGACAGACTTGACGCTATCAAGTCGGAAAAGCAGATCCGCACTGATCTCCTAGCCGTGATGGAAGTGTTGAAGCAAATGGCCACTAGGAATTTCAAGGATGGCATGAAGGAAGAAGAAATCAACACCATGCTGTCCTGGATTGAAAGCGTATTCGACATTCTAAAGCAAGAACAGGCTATCGAGGATGAGGAGAGAAAGGAGAGGGAGGGCTGGGCATGGCTCAGCGGCGACTGGACGGGCCGTGAGATGGAGCGAGAACGACAATTTCTTCTTTCGATGGACCCTTCGGCCGACCCTCTTCCTGAGTGGACTCCCGCAACTGAAGCCACCGATGTTCCAACGCCTTTCCTTCAAGAGCTGCAGAACGGCGTACGCCTAGTCAAGCTCCACAACGCCGCTGTCAAGAAGTCAAGAAGGCGGTTCGGCGCCATCGCATCATTCCATACCGACACGCAGAAGCCCTACCGCTGCGCAGACAACCTGCGTTACTGGGCCAAGGCGGCCGAGCTGCGCTTTGAGGTTATGCTGACCATCGACGCACTGGGCATTGTTTACAACAGCAACCCGCAAGTCTGGATCGACTTTGACGCTGCCATCCTCAAATGGTGCCGCCATGTGCGCGAGGAAATTACCAAGGAGCTGGTATGAGATGGAGATGTATTGGATGCTCTCTCTCACCGACAACAACTTGTCTCGCCTTGATGAATGATGTTCGGATACCCGGAGTTTTGTGCTTTTGAAGGAAATGAATTGGCTTACAGATTGAATGAGAAAATGCGCGGCCCCTTTAGAAAAACTTACCAGTGTACACCTACACCCATCTTTTTTTTTTGTCATTACCCACTAGTTTCACAACACAAGGGCATGAGGTCTCCCATCCCTTGATATCTACCTACATTCTCGCATATACCCATAGCATAGCATAGGCCTAGGCGCAGAGTTTAATTCGACTGACGCAGTCACAATGCAAAAGAAACTGAAAAATTAAAAATTAAAAGTTTTATATGAAACTGCGTGTTTTTTTTGGGTCTTGATTGGCGGCAGGTGCGTTTATGAGGACTATCCTGTCAAACGAAGAATTGTCAGGCTAATCTAAGGCATGGCTAAAACACGCACTGTCAATCTAAGGAACCGTGTGGTTTTTTTATTTTTAAGACAAAAAGATGCAGCAGATAAATATGACCATTATAGAACTAGCTAACCATGGCAAAAATAGGCTGCAGAAGCAGCAACAAAAAAGAGGAGTCCCCGAAACCTGGTTCGAACAGGTGACCTTCAGGTGGCATTCAATCAATTACAGCCCAACGCTCTTCCAACTGAGCTATTCGGGGCTCGTTGTTGAAGGTGCCAGCCAAAAATACGACCTATAGCTTCCACCTGGGATTCGCCAGCTCGTATCGTGTGGAGTTTTCGCTCGCCCTGCATGGCGTTAGCGGCCGTCAACGGTGGCTGGTGTCGTTATTTTTGGTACCGTCTGCAGGGGTCCTCATGCAAGGCACGCCTGTGGTGGACGGGTTTCTCGCTACTCCTGGGATACTGATGGGTTGCCTAGTTTATTGAGTTGTTTATGCCCTGAGGCTGTATACGATGCTTTTTCTTCTTCTTTTCTTTTCTTTCTTTTTTGAAATCTACGTTACCCTTGCGGTTCGTTACTGGGAAGGGTTGGGCCTCTAGCAAAGTGTTGATTTCACCTATTATCATCTCATTTACATGTGAGGGAGTGTTGGGCCTTATGAAATTTCATTACATCACAAATTTTCACATTCTGTTATTCATAACTCGAGAGATACAAACGTCCACCACAAAATATCATGTATTAATATCATCTATATACCAAAGGGCTTTTTTTTCTTGTCTTTTTGTGGATTTGATTCCCTTTCAACTTTTTTTTTCGGTCGTATTCGCTTCCTTGTTTTTTTATGTTTTTTTTTTTTTGAAGGCTTTTTTTTTTAATCTTTCGTTTTTGCATGTGTCGAGACATTTCTCTTTGCCATGGTTGAGATTGCTACCTTACCGTAGGAACAGGAGCGGAAGCTGATTAGCTTCAGCATTTACTGAATATCCACCTTGCGGATTTCAGTCCACTCCTTTTCAACCTTTGTCACGGTGATGATGAGGATGCCATCCTCCATCTTGGCGCTGATGCCGGAACCGTCGACTTCATCGGGGCGCTCGGCATCGTCGGGTGGAAGTGTCACGCTGCGCTCAAACACACCCACCTTTCTCTCACCCGAGGTTAGAGTATTGAGGAACTCTTCGTCGCCAGGGCGATGGATCACGCCGGAAATGTTGAGGAGGCTGCGGTCAGCATCCCAGTTCACGTCAATGTCTTCCTTCTTGGCTCCTGGTAGGGAGACGTGGAGGACGAAAGCTCGCTCAGTATCGAAGATGTCAACGGGGGGAGTGAACGTCTCGCTGTTGTCCTCAGCATATGCGTCCTGGAAGCGCTGGGCATGGTCGCGAATGTTTCGGAACAGTGGGTGATTGGCATAGCCGCGCATGAAGCCGCCAAAGTCGAATGGCGATCCGTGGCTGTGAGAGGAGTGATGGTGGTGATGGCGAGATCGAGGAGACCCGGGGAAGCCACCGAAGCCGCGGTGAGAACCGAAGCGAGGACCGCCTCGTCCAAAAGGACCGCCACGGCCACCTCGTCCTCCGTGTCCGCCGCGACCACGGCAGCCGCGGCCACCAGGGCCACCGGGACCGCCTCGGCGACCTCTCCATCCGAATCGGTGACGGGAAGGAGCATCGTCTGTTTCGGGAGCGACCTCTTCAGGGTCAGGGGCGTCGACACGCATGGTGTCAGGAGAATCACGCTTTTCGTCGTTGATATCTCGTTCGTTCTCGGAGGCTGAGTTCCAGTCATCTTCACCACTAGGCTCACCTTCGTTCATGGCGCCTCGATGACGGCGGCCATGTCGACCATGACGACCATGACGTTCCCATGGACCTTCCATAGGGCCACGGTGCCATGGGCCCCATTCGAAGCCAGTACCATAGGGAGGAGGAGGATGCTCTCCATGAGGGCCAGGAGGAGGAGGGTGGTGAGGAAGGGCGCCATGATGGCCGGGTCCGCCGAAAGGAAAGCCAGCGCCAAAGTGAGGGAATGGAGGAGGGGGATGGGGAGCAGAATGATCAACGCCGCGGCCAGGGCCCTGGTTGGGATCCAGAGACTGGATAAAGTCCCAGAAGGGCATCGAATAGGGTTGCTGATGCGAACTCATGATGAAGCACTTGCTCGTGTAATTGAGTGGGGTGATTGATTGTTGAAGTTGGTTATTGAGAAGAGATGATGTATAAGGAGATGAAGATGGAGATGGAGATGAAGATGGAGATGGAGATGTAGATGGAGATGGAGATGGAGGATGAGAAATGATGACGATGGGGGTGGCTTCAACCCTTTATATAGCGTTCTGGGATGTACAGGATTCATGTTGGACTTGGGCTGTGATAGGCGACGGGAGGCAAATGCTGCATTGCGCAACACGCAACACTCTAGGCAGTAGGGCTGAGTGGTCGACTCATTTGGTGCCTCGCTGCATCATCGGACACCGAGCCTGGGGTCATGCAATTGCCCAAAATGTCACACAAGTGGCCGGGTAGCCGCGTCGGGCTGGAAACTTGCCGCGCGTACACCTTCCCAGAGGGCCACGGCCATGGTGGTGGTTGAGACATCCCCGGCGCTGTCGCAAAACCGTCGGTCCCGATATTGCCGACCTGCGACGGAGTGGGTGGGTACCTCGGGGGCGAGAGGGCGCCCACAGCGCTGTGCAACTTCGGTCATCTCGATCAACTGAGGGCTCGGCTTCGGTCATCTCGATTGACCGAAGGCACGGTGCACTTCGTCTTTCACCATCAAGAAAACCTGCGAGTCGCTTGTAAATCCGTCGCCACTTGCATGGCCATGGTTGCCGTTGTCAGGCACCACCCCGCATTCTGGCGCGGCCTCCCGCATACAAGGTTCGTCGGTGTTTAGGTTCTGACTCACAGTTGGTTGCGAATCGCCACAACTCATCAAACATCCGCGCGTCTAGCAATCATCACTCTCGGAGCTCCTCGCATCTCCGAAACCCAGCACTGACTTGGATGCCGGGGTGGTTGATCTTGCCACTGGATTCGTTTCTCTTGAAGCAAAAATAGTGGACTTGTATGCCTTGGGTGCCACATCTTGCCAGGATTTTCTCACTTACACCGACACACCCATATTCCAGGATGAATGATCAAGAAGAGATTTTTTTTTTTTGCTGCCTTGTGGCTAAACATACGTGTCGAGACACCGCCGGCATTGTTCACTTTACTGATTCCATGACTTACAAATATAATTCATTTCAAGACATGTGATAGCCCATTTCGACCGGTTAGGCTGCTTGATTCTCATCCACGATACGCTCCACCTGGTCCGCGACCCTTCGGTGGAGTCTTTAGGCGCATTTTCATCCATGTTCGAGCATGTAGATGCTTATGTGCAGCCAATATTAACTGCAGCTTTATACAATTCTGGAAGGCCTACGTACTATTTTGATGACTGATTCATAAGCCATTGATGGTGGACGTCAGGCTTTGCAACTCCATAAATCGACATCTGAGCTTGCAAATTGATATTCTGACCGTACATAACTTAAGACTTGAAGACTGCATCCGCGTACCGAACAGTCTCAGGTTAAACCTGCATCCGAATTCTACGGCAAGGGTCTCATGCATGATGTTTTAGTCTGTTTCCATCCAGCTAATATATTATGAGTCGTTAGATGCATATATCTCGATCACAAGCTTCCTAGCCGCTACAAAAGTAAACACTGGTCTGGTCTCTTCCAAAACTAATGTAATATTTTCGGCATCCGGTCCTTTCTGTGATTTTAGTGCTATACAAAATGAATCCATCCATATTCGCACCGTCTGACACTTGACCGACCCGAAACCCCTTGCTTACGGGTCCCCAGAGGATTGCTCTACGGTCTTACCGGCATCTGTGGGTTCTTGAATACGGCGGTGGTGCCGGCTTCTCCCGGATCTAACAAGTGGGGACGATATTATCGGGCTGTTGGAGTGAGCCGACATCTTGACTCAATGGAATTGAAGTTTTCAGCTGGTAAATAGCCACACTGCAATTATTATATCTGTAATAAATAATGTCAAAGGTCTATAAAACGTCCCTTTAAAGAACTCTTCAGCATAAGGGTCAGTATGAAGGTTCCACAATGATGTCAGTGAGTCAATTGTTTCTCAGCAAGATCGCGACCACGTGAGCAAGACAAATGATTGGTCAGCGTTAGCTTAGCAATCTGAACCCCCAGCACATACGCCATTCAAAAAAAGATGACCTACCACTAGCGCTTCTACCCAATGAACCTCGAAGATGGGAGCATCGCACTCAACACCTTCAATACCAAAGCCACCTCCAAGCACAATGGAAGCCCAATCCTGTCCTATTCGTACGTTCTACCCTGAGCGCAGGCTTCGCGGCTCTTGTCACGCAACTTTGCCTTTTCAATTTGGCTGACCAAGCCCCCAGCTTCTCCCGCCATCACCGCGGTTTCATCGACGGCCACCACGCAGAACAAGCCTAAGGTGAGACGAAGCGAACCCGATACCAATTCAATTAAACGCCAATTCTAACATACGACCATAGCCATGCTGCGTGTGCAAGGACGAGAAATCTAGGCGCGACGAGTGCATGCTCTTCTCAACGGCCAAGGACCCTGCGGCCGACTGCAAGTCGCTTGTCGAACAGTACCGAAGCTGCATGTCTGGTTTCGGATTCCAGGTGTAAAACAAGATGAGATGAACGGTCATAGAGACCATGTACAACATAATGTAGTAGACATGCGAACGAAATCCTCAATGAATATTCCTCTCTGGTTCACACCAATCAGTGGTGGCGTGATTCTATTGGTAAGCAGAATGAAGATACCCGAGTTCCGAAATCACCAAACAACCACGACAAACTCAGGCCTGATTGTCATCACTCTTCTCTCTGTAATTTTCCAGATCTTCCTCGCGCCCATCATAGCCTTTGATCATCATTCGCTCCAATTCGTGCATCGTTGAGAACAGCTCCTTGGTTAAATTCTCCATTTTGTTCTCAATATCCCTTCGTCGTTCAGTGGCTTCGACCAATTTCATCACATGGGCTGCGCAGGCTTGCGATCTGTTAATTGTTATGTAACTGAACATAACTCAATGGTGAATGAAATGTCTTACTCCTTCTTGCGTCGTTCATTTATATATGCGATAACTCGGTATCGTAATGTATCCAATGCTTGCTTAGATTCGTTGAGGACCGCATTCATCCTATCATCTCGAGTTCTTTTCAACTAGATGTCATTAGCTTCTCCTGGATTTCTGGAGAAATACATCGATAACAGTACCTGCGTGATGCGCTGTTGGATTCGGTTGGTAAGGACGCTGGGGTCTGTCTCTCCGCGTTCACCACAGTACTCGGATTCATCATCTGTAGTAGCCATGACCGAAACGTGCATCAACAAAAAGAAAACAAATTTGGGACGAAACGAGAGGGCAAGTTTTGTGGCGAGACAGTCACTTGGGAAATAAATCGAGGGAAACGGACGAGTGGGTGGGATTATGGTCGCCGGGGGCAGTAATGCAGGAGATCTATCTATTAGGTAGGTGAGAGGCCCCGGATAGACTTACGGCAGGAGCTGCCTCAGTTGCTCGTGCCTTACAACCATCTGCTCGCCAGCTGCCAACCTCACAATCATCATTCATTCAGCCACATCGGGCGTTCGTGGTACATCCGTAAACAAAATATGTGCAGCAGACTTTTGACCCATTTTGATATTATCATACAGCATAAGGCACATCCTGCTGGGGGATATCTTTCTCTATCTAGTCAGGGCAATATCGTCAATACGCAGGATCATTTTCACAGTCTCCGCCGCCAGCTCGATGGCACTCGTGCTGACAAGTAGGGGCTGCAGCACGTTTTCCTTGGAGATGTTGGAGTTGACGCCTCCTGACTTGATACTGACTCCGGCATTCTTCTCGCCCATCTCGTGCCTGTGGCGCAGGTCCGTCACCACCTTGATGCTGTTCAGGCCAGCGTTCTCGGCAAGGGTAGTAGGGATAACCTCAAGGGCATCTGCGAAAGCCTTCCAGCAGATGGCCTCAGTACCGGTCAGGCTTCGAGCCTGCTTGGAGAGCTGAGCAGCAACCTCAATCTCGGGAGCACCACCACCAGCGATCAAAGCCTTCTTCTTGACAATGCATCGCACGACGCAAAGGGCATCGTGCAAACTTCGCTCAGCCTCTTCCAAAATCAGGGAGTTCGCGCCGCGGACTACCACGGAAACAGTCTTGCCGGTGGACTTGGTGCCGGTGACCTTGACCATGCGCGATCCAGATGACTGCACCTCCTCAACGAGGTCGGCAGATCCCAGCTTATCCTCGGTGAAGGAATCAACGTCGGCAATGGGCTTGCAGCCGGTCGACTTGCAAATAAACTCGACCTCGTCACGCTCAATGTCCTTGATGGCCATGATACCGAGCTTGGCAAGGAAGTGTAGTGATAAATCGTTGACAGCGTCGCGGAGAATAGACTTCTGGATGAAGAGAACGTTACACTTGGCCTTCTTGATCTTCTTGGCCATGTTCAGGAGGTAGAGTCGCTCCTCCTTGACGATTTTGTCCATCTGTCGGTAATCGTTGACCTCGATAGTGTTTTCCATCTGGAGAGTGTTAATAGCGGTCAGCGGGAAATCAAGAGATAGCACTTACATCGGGCTTGGGGGGGCTCAGCTGGAATTGAATCAGACCGATCTTGGCCTTCTCGATGCGGACAGGGCCACCGGCATTCTTCAAAACAGGCTGAGTGAGAACAAGGCCGTCAACAAGTTCACTATCCTCGATTGTTCCTCCGACTCTCTTGATGATTCGGATATTCTTGAGATCCACGTTCTCGGCCGTCTTGAGGTCGATGGTCTTGGTGACAGCGTTGACCGCCATGGGACCAAGGAGGTTTGAGTACTGAGAAACGATCTTGGACGACAGCGAGGTGTTGGCGGCTTGAAGCAGGGAGGCGGTGTCGGTCAGGGAAATGGGTTGGGACATGTCGTGGAGGATCTCGACGGCGGCGGCGGCAGCGCGCTGGAAGGACTCTGAGATGACTGAGGGGTGAATGCCCTTGGAAAGGAGTCGGTCGGCAGCACCGAGCAAGCTTCCGCAGATAACAACGACCGAGGTAGTACCATCACCAGCCTCGACATCCTGAGCTCCAGAAAGGTTGACCAGCATCTTTGCCGTGGGGTGCATGACAGACATGCTCTTGAGCATGGTGTTTCCGTCATTTGTAATAATGGTCTCCCCCTTTCCGCTACGGATCATTTTGTCCATTCCTCGAGGACCGAGAGAGGTTCGGATGGCATCGGCGACGGCTAGATGAATGTGAGCGTGCGGGCGGACTCGTGGGTGGGAGATATGACCATACCTCGTGCAGCAACAATGTTGGACGAGCGCACCGCCATGGGCTTCTCCTTGTCCTATGCATCATCAGCGGGGGAGCTCGAAAGCTTGAGAAGAGCTTGGCATACACGGAAAGTAGCATTGCTAGAACCACCCGCTACGGGGGCTGATGCTGCGGCCGGGGCAGACATGTTGTCGGACTTTTGGCGTTCCCGGAAATCTAAAGAAGTGTTGTTGAGATCGCGGGGCTTTACAGGAGCACGACTTCAGAGAATCCGGTAGCCTTGAGATGTCCCACCTCCTGCCCTAGTCCGCCAGCAACGAATGCCACCCAATTTTTTTTGGATCGGGGGAAGAGATCATCCAGTTCCGGCATGTGCCTTGTACTAGGCCAAGACTGGCTAGCGCCCAAGCAGCCTCACGGCGGTGGGCCCGTGCTTGAGCTCAAGGCAACTGATGGATTACGGAACCGCCCTCCACGGTATTCACCATCCCCAAACACCCACCACGACATCCACGACGACTACGAACACCATCCTATACCTCCACCCGCAGGCTCCTCAACCACCGCCATTCGTCTCCCCCATAGTCTTGCTCCCGAACAGAAGAACTAGAGAAGCTCTAGACCTGCGGAACCCATCATGGTTAGCCGCTGCGCCCTCCAAGCCACCATGGTTTTGTGCTAATCATTGCAGCCTTCCGCGACCGGTCAAAACTGGGAGAAGTACCAGAAGAACTTCGCCGACGATGAGATAGAGGAGAAGAAGATCACACCTTTGACCGATGAGTGCGAGCGCAATGTCTCTTCGGACGAGGATCTGGGCAACTGACTATGACGCAGGGATATTCAAGTCCTCAAGACGTATGGTGCGGCACCATATGGAACAGCTATCAAGAAGCTTGAGAAGCAGATCAAGGAGAAGCAGCAAAGCGTAGACGAGAAGATTGGCGTCAAGGTTGGATCACCCAGTTTGATAACCCGCCTTCAAGTGCCTAACAAGAACAGGAATCCGACACTGGACTCGCACCCCCACATCTCTGGGATGTCGCTGCCGACCGTCAACGAATGTCCGAGGAGCAACCTTTCCAGGTCGCAAGATGCACCAAGATCATCGCTGATGAGAAGGGCGACGAGTCAAAGAGCAAATACGTCATCAACGTGAAGCAAATTGCCAAGTTTGTCGTCCAGCTTGGCGACCGAGTCAGTCCCACAGATATCGAGGAGGGCATGCGAGTTGGTGTCGACCGCAACAAGTACCAGATCATGCTTCCCCTACCGCCCAAGATCGATGCCAGTGTCACCATGATGACTGTGGAGGAGAAGCCCGACGTAACATACGGCGATGTTGGTGGTTGCAAAGAGCAGGTTGAGAAGCTGCGTGAGGTGGTGGAAATGCCCTTGCTCTCGCCTGAGCGTTTCGTCAACCTCGGTATCGACCCCCCCAAGGGCGCCCTTCTCTATGGTCCTCCCGGTACCGGTAAGACTCTCTGCGCCCGAGCGGTTGCCAACCGAACAGACGCCACTTTCATTCGAGTCATTGGCAGCGAACTGGTCCAGAAGTACGTTGGTGAGGGTGCCAGGATGGTACGAGAGCTGTTTGAGATGGCACGGACAAAGAAGGCTTGCATCATCTTCTTTGACGAAATCGACGCTATCGGCGGTGCTCGTTTCGATGATGGCGCTGGTGGAGACAACGAGGTTCAGCGAACTATGCTGGAACTGATTACACAGCTCGATGGTTTCGATGCCAGAGGCAACATCAAGGTCATGTTCGCCACCAACAGACCTTCAACTCTGGATCCCGCACTGATGCGACCTGGTCGTATCGATCGAAAGATTGAGTTCTCTCTCCCCGACCTTGAGGGTCGTGCCAACATTCTGCGTATTCACGCCAAGAGCATGTCAGTTGAGCGGGACATTCGATGGGAGCTCATCTCCCGTCTCTGCCCCAACGCTACTGGTGCCGAGTTGAGAAGTGTGTGTACCGAGGCTGGCATGTTTGCCATCCGAGCCCGAAGAAAGGTGGCCTCGGAGAAGGATTTCCTCAGCGCTGTGGACAAGGTCATCAAGGGCAACCTGAAGTTCAACTCGACAGCAACGTACATGCAGTACAACTAGAAATAGCGTGGTGTAATTTAATACGGTGTATGAGTAAACGGCAATCGGATGGCGGAATTTTAGACGTCACATCATCAAGACATTGACATGTTGCTGCACAGACCAAAAAAAAAAAAAAAAAAAAAAAAAAACCTGGCATGGTCCGTCGTAGTGAGGTTGGTCCCATTCAGGTGGTGGCCATGTGTATTTACGTGATTGTCTACAACTAATACATATTGATTCCTGTAGCAAGTCTGCAACCCCCAATGCACATGAAGCCGGGCCGTCCAGGCAAGAGGGAAACAAAACGCCGCTGCCGTATCCATTTCCATTTCCATTTCCATTATTCCATCCCTTACATGCTATGCGTATACGTATGCCGTCCTGCCCAAAATTCCACCCAACAAGGCCAGCCGCCTTCCCAGAGCCTCCTAGCAAAACCAACAACGGTTTGGAAAAAAAAAATTTTGTGCCTATTAAATCAAGGCGAAGGCGCCCGCCCAGGGGCGTTGAGAATATAGGTTCGTCATTCATTAGTTCCCGGTCGAGTCGTGGCGAATTATTATGACCCTTCCATGCGTGAGAGACAGCCCAGGCATGCCACGTCTCCCTCTGCACCACGCTCAATGCAGCACCTGCTACATACGACAGCCCGATGACCCCCTGCATCCCAACCCTTCTTGCTTTCATGGCCAGCACTTCGATTGTCGCTTTGTTGGTCGTCAACATCGTCCATGTGAAATGAACGAGAGAGCATCTCTTGCTCGGTCAGCACGGAGCCTTCGTCCACGTTCCAGCCTTGACACTCTCGAATGCAGACAAAACAAGTGCGCTCTCTGCAGCCTTGACACTCTGCAAAAGAGTCGAGGTCCGATTTTTTGGTTGGGCGACGGTGGCAGATGTGGCAAGGAGCGAGAATTGCACCAGTAGGTTTGGGAGGGATGCGGCTGGCAAAAGTTGGTTGGACCTGCAGGACCTTAAGCTGCGAAGACCTGCGCCGTCTGTGAGAGAGAGGAGCGGCGGCGGAGGAGGAAGGGAAGCTGTCGTGGAGGTGAATGTCATCATCGGAAATGCGTGCTCGCTTCGAGGCCATGGGCAGGATCTTGCGCGGGGGCAAATCGGGCCGCTGCTGGTTCAGGACGAAGATGTCCTTGGATTCGTCTGGACCGTAGAGGGCGTAAACGCCTCGTTCGTCGTCGGTGTCCCATCTGCGCTTGCGCGCAGAGAGGATGTCCTCAGAGACAAATGGCATGGCAGAAATGCAGCGGTTGTGGTGTTTTGGCGACGGCCGAGCTCGGTGCACGGCGTCGAAAGGCTCTCGGAGTGAGGGATTCAGGGTGGCGACGCTAGCGAAGATGGAGAGGAAGAGGGTGAGGGCCAGACAGGGCCGCGAGGGAGGAGGATAGGATAAATCAGTTGGTGGTCGGCCAAGTCATTTGGTTGAGAGCGGTGAGGAGTGAACAGGAGAGGAGGCAAGGGATGGGGAGAAAAGGGTGCGGGTGTGAGATGAGAAAGACGTCGAATGGGCAGGTGATGGACGAGCACTGGTTCAGTGCCGTGAGCAGTGAGCACCATGAAGTGAGGAAGTGAATGGATTTGGTTGGTTGGGCCGCTGGAAGCCCGAGCCCATTGTTACCTAGCGCACTGCTGTTTGCCTGGGCCAGCCGGATGAACTCTGGCTCTGGCCTGGCACAGTAGGCAGGTTTCAGTGCTGCTCCTTCAGTGGGGGGTTTAGGGATGGACGCCTTGAGCCGGTCCAGGCCCCCGTCTCCGGGCCATGTTCAGCACGCCAGGATGGGACCACTAACCTCCATTGCACAACCTCGTGAACCTTCACGGCACTAACTAACACCCCATTGCCAACTCTGTGACGCCAATTAGCGAGTGCGGCATTATGATTGAATCTGGAAAAGTGCTCGACCGTACACAATCGCCGAGCAGCTTGTGCTGAGCCCCCATCCCCTTTGGCCAAATGCCCCATCCTAGCCAGCTGCGTCTTACCCTCCAAGCCACCTGCTATACCTAGCTCAACCAGTGCGCCGTTGTCGTCCCCCCAACTCATGGTGGAGGTTAATGGACGGGTTCCGCTCGGTCCAGTGTGGCCCCACGCCCCTCACTCAGCCTGGGGGGAAGACGGATGGTCTGCCCACGGCTAAATGATGTTGCCGCAGGGCAAATGTTCAGTTTTGTCCTGGGGATGCCGCTGCGTTCCGGCATCTCAATCGACTATTGGGTGCAGTTTTGCCGCCATCAATAAGTGGGCGGCCGTCGAACCCGTACATATGTCTCCACGGTTGGCAAGCAAGCAAGGAATCCCCTCCCAAACCATTCCCTGTATATCTGACATGCACAGATACCAACGGAAAAAAAAAGAGACTCTATCTATTTGTTATATAATTATGTGTTGGTTCTTATTCGTGTTTCTCAAATGTCTCGTTGTTCCCAACCCATCCCCTACAGACAATATCACCCAGGTATGTGGCACATCCAACCCTGTGGTTCCCGAACACTTGGTTATTAATATCAATGTCTATCACACCCACGCAATCTCTCAGTGAACGCAAAAAGTGCATAGTATTCACATGTTTGGCTACAGAATTTCTCGGCAATTTTCGTAACAAGGTAGAATTAGAACGGATTTAGTTCTAGGTCAAACAAGGTATTGGAACGATTCATCTGATTTACACTCTACCCTCCTCATTTCCGCCTCCGTTCACAACTGTGCTTCTTTTCTACCCGCCACCAACAAAGGAGCTTCTCTAGGGGGCGACTAGTATACAAATGAGAGTTTGGGGGCCAACCTATCGGCGGACCTTGACCTCCTTAGGGGGGTCGTAGGCAATCTTTCTCGACTTGATCCAGGCCCACTTGTATCGCTTAACCCACACGCTGACAGCCCACAGGGAAGCAGAAACAACCAGGACCTTCATACCCATCTTCTTGCGGTCGTCCATCTCGGGCTCAGCAGCCCAGTTGAGGAACTCGACAACATCCTTGGCCATCTGGGAGGTGGTGGCGGGGGTCTCGTCCTCGTACTCGACAAGACCATCGTACAAGACACGGGCCATGGCAATACCGGTTCCAGGGAAGTAGGGGTTGAAGTTCATGCCGGGGGCAACGACCACACCAGCGGGAGGCTCCTCGGGGTAACCAGTGAGCAAGCTGAAGATGTAGTCACAGCCACCGTGGCGGGCCTTGACGATCAAGCTCAGATCCGGGGGAAGGGCACCGTTGTTGGCGAATCGGGCAGCCTCCTCGTTCTTGTAGGGGGAAGGAAGGTAGTCGGCAAGCTTTCCAGGTCGCATCTCGATCTCGCCCTCATCGTTGGGCTCACCGGGGTACTCGTTGGCCTCGGCAAGTTCCTTGGCCTCGTTGACGGTCAGGATGGTACCAACGAGGGTACGGTAAGGAATTCGGTCAAGGGAGTGGCATGAAGCGCAGACCTCCTGGTAAACCTGGAAACCACGGCGAAGGCTATTCACACAAGGGGGTCAGCATCCGGAGCCGGCCGGACCAATGGCACCTGGATTATACTACTTACGCCTGGTGGTCGTAGGTCTTGAAGAGCTTGTTGTGAACCCAAGGGTAGTGGGTGGGGTGAAGACTGTCGTCTTGCGTTAGCATTGGCCTTGTTGAACTCGTGGCAGGCTGATGTAGCATTTATGCCTCATGGCCGGGTTGGTGACCACCCGGCCAATGCCGCCATTCAGAATTCGGGGTTCACGTACCCCTCCTCAGCAGGAGTCGAAGCGAAGGCGACGGGTCCATAGAGATGGTAGTACCAGGCAATGGAGCCGAGAGCGAGGGAGGTGGAGGCGGCGGCGGCCACGTTCAATCGAGTGGCAGAAGCTTCGCCGGCGGCACTGGAGCTCGAGGAGGCGGCACGCTGCAAGCAAAACACAGTCAGCCATCCGTTCAGTTGAATCAACGGTCATTCTCGAGCGATTGGCGTGGTTGCGGTATGTTGGGGTTGATTGTGATGTTCCCTCGGCAAACAGGAAGCTGATGGGCATGAATCGTGCCATACCTTGGAGGCAGCGGCAGCGCCGTTCTGGAGGCCATTGAGGATGCGCGACGCGCGCATAGACGACCTGGCAAGCATGATGGGCGAGCTAGACCGTCGCTGCTGGATAAGCCGCAATCGAATGTGAGTCGGCGATGGGGAATCGTTCTCGGGGCGGAGGACAAAAGGGCTCAGCAAAGATCATTAGCATCAGAGAAAACCTATCGAGCGTTCCGAAATGGGCCGACGCTGATTGGACGTGGTCACGTGTCATCAAGATCCATTTTCCCTGCGACCGGCGCTTGTGCTCGCTGGCAAACGTTGTCTGCCGGGTGCCGGAAAAACCCGGCCGTGCTGGGCACCACGGGCTCTGGCCGGAGTAGCCTCACATCACAAGCGCTGACTAAGTCATCGACCAGGTACGTACCCACTCGAGTCAGAGATCAATTAGCAGAGAAAAATGGATCCGCTTTTGGACAGTACACATGCCACCTGCCCAGGCAGGAGGTGGTAATTTTACCCCACCCCCACCTTCTCCTTGGGAGCACACATTCTTTTGCTTGTGCTGCAGCCTCCCGCCTATTTTCTTTTGCGCATTGCATCTCTACTCGTCATATATTGCTTCTTCTGGTCGAACGGCCCTTTCCTGCTCATCACCATGGCTCATTCTGATAAGGTCTTTTCCCTTGAGGGAAAGGCGCTCAAGCTTGACACCGCTGAAGACCTCAACGCTCACGTTGCTGATCTCATTGCCAACGACAATGTCGAGGAAGTCAAGATTCTTGGAAACACACTTGGTATCGGCGCCTGCAAGCGTCTCGGTGAAATCCTGTCCACCAAGAAGAACCTCCGAGTACGTTGCGAAACTCTTATCACGTCCTCTCTCTCGGCGCCCATTCCATCAACCCCGCTAATTACCCCTCCGCCAGATTGCCAACCTTGACGACATCTTCACCGGCCGACTCCTCAGCGAGATCCCCGAAGCTCTCTCCTCGCTCCTCAACTCTATCCTCAACCTCCCCAAGCTCAACACTGTGAACCTGAACGATAACGCTTTCGGCCTTAACACCGTCACCCCCCTTGTCGAGTTTCTCAACGCCCACGTCCCCCTCCAGCACCTCTACCTTAACAACAACGGTCTGGGCCCCCATGCCGGTATCCTCGTCGCCGATGCTCTCTCAGAGCTCCACGCCAAGAAGGAAGCCGCGCGCAAGGAAGGCAAGGAGGTTCCCGACCTGGAGACGGTCATTTGCGGCCGAAACCGACTCGAGAACGGAAGCATGACTGCTTGGGCCAAGACTTTCAGCCTTCACAACAAGATCAAGGAGATCAAGATGGTTCAGAATGGTATTCGCCAGGAGGGTATTTCGCATCTCCTGACTGAGGGTCTCAGCAAGGCCACCGGACTCCAGATTTTGGATTTGCAGGACAACACTTTCACCATCCTTGGTGCCAAGGCCCTGGTCAAGGTCGTGTCTGGATGGAAGGATATTCTGGAGCTTGGCATTGGCGACTCTCTCCTAGGTGGAAAGGGTGGTGTGCTGCTGGCTCGTGCCTTGGCCAAGGGCGAGAACGCCAAGCTTGAGACTCTTCGCCTCCAGTTCAACGATATCACTGCCACCGGTCTCAAGGGCTTTGCCGCAGCCGCCAAGGATGGCCTCCCTGCTTTGAAGCGAATCGAACTAAACGGAAACAAGTTCTCCGAAGATGATGAGTCCATTACCGCTCTTAAGGATCTTCTCGACGAGCGAAAGGAGAAGCTTGGTGGCGACGTCATTGTGGAGGCGGACTGGGGTGTTGACAGCCTAAACGACCTCGAGGAAGACAGCGATGAGGAGGAAGAGGAAGAGGATGAGGAGGAAGAAGATCAGACTGATAAGTTGGACAAGGAGGCCCAGGAGGCCCAAGAAGACCCCGTTATCAAGGACAAGGCTGTTGAAGACGTGACTGGAAAACTTGAAAAGACCAACATTTAGATACAAACCCTTTAGATAAAACTGCATGATCATGATCAACTATAATTGGGAAGCCCGGAAGGAAAATACGATACCCCTTCAATGTTTGGTCTTGGAGAAGATGCACGTTTCTTGTGACTTGCCAATGTGTGATAGAAGCACCAGCCAGAAACATTGTTCACTCGGAAAGACGGGGTTGATTTGTTGCAACTAGTTTTTTTTTTAATTACGAATATGGTAAACTGTCCAAACGAATAGAATTGGGGTAGCCAATGTGGATTTAAAAAGGAAAAATACTCGTCACGAACCATGAGCCCAGCCTGAGGCTTCGCAATACCTAGTTTGAGGCAGAGAAGAGAGGAGGGGAACGACGTACCTCTCTGGCCAACTAGTCCTGTTTGCCATGAGTGTTGTCTAAGAAAAACGCACTGTTAGCATACACTGAACGGTGACTGAAGGGTGTTTGGATAACAGGATATGTGAGGTTTAATAGAGAAAAGCAGAAAAGTTGAAAAAAAAAAGGTAAAGGTATCCCCTTAGCGCCAGTCCTCCTTTCCATAAGAAGTCATCAATGCCATAAAAATATCTCATCCATCCTAATATAATATAACCAGCAGTTGTTGCCATGGGGGTTCTTCCAGGTGTCTCCTCATTTCCGCCAGTCTTGTGTAATAAAAGACCCATACATGAAAATAATGAAAAGAAAAAGTCGCTCCACCGTCCCTGGGCTGTCTTCTATCTAGGCCGCTTTTCAAATTGGCCAGACGCTAACTAAATTCAAGTATCTCATCATGCAGCCCGAGTGAACGTGGTCGTTATTTACATGACATCCATGGCGTCAATTTCACCAGCTCCACGGAACTGCTGGAAAGCACCGTATTGCGTTGCCATATCCAGCATCTGCTGCTGGCGCATGTAATCAGCACCCATATAAACAGGGTCTGTAGCAGGTGTGTACACCGGAGCAGGGGTAAAGTGGCTGTGGACATCCTGGAGACGACTCTCCAGCTCGCGCTGTCGCTCCCGTCGCATCATCTCTTCATAACCAGAGAGCATGTAGGGCTCGGAGTCATTGTCCGACTCAATCCATCGGCCATCACCGGTCTGATAGGAAGCTGTGTCCAGGGTCATGGTTTGCTGCTGCTGTTGCTGCTGCTCTTGTTGGACCCTTTCGTACCGCATCTGAGCGAGCTGCTCCTCTTGCTCAACCGTAGTGCTGCTCCAGGCCAGGGCCGGGATATCCCCGCCGTTACCAGGAGGGCAGATGCTCCAAAGCTCGAGAAGTCTCATTTGCTGGGGTTCATCGGCAATCCTGAACAGCTGGATCTGGGAAGGAGTAAGAGTGGTTGGGTCAACACCGTGGTTGCGCAAAATAGTCTCAGCATTTAGTGACTCGCTCTGGGGAGGTTCAGATGAGTGTCGCTGAGGCTCCTCTCGCACTTCTGGCTGCTGAGCCTTGACAATGTGCGCAGAGTGCGTATAGTGCTGTGAGACGGAATAAATAATAGGCTTGGGAGCTTCAGGGGCTGGTTCCTGCTGCTGAACTGGGGCCAGAGGGGCCTGGAGCTCTGGGTTGAAGGTGAGGTTTCGGTAGAAGAGAGCGGCAAGCTCGTCGTTCGTCTCCATGTTGTTCTGAAGTGAAACCATCTTGGGCGATCTGGAAATCATGTTAGGAGCGGGATATTAAACGAACGTGGGGGGATATGGTGGTACCTGGGGAAAGATGTCGATGGGCCGGGTTCGTAAAATTTAGAAAGGTATCTTTTGTCAAATACCATGTATTGTGCGGCCCTGTATTAGAAAGCAAGAGAGGGGCTTGTCCTAATCTCTAGCCTGTGTCTCTTTTGAGGGGAAGCTCGTGTCCCAGTCGATGAGGTCTTGGGATGGTGGGGTGGCAAGCAAAGCGGAGGCGTGACGAGTCCTGTGGGAGAGGATGGGTCGCGTTGCGGACGGAAAATAGTGAACAACAAACGGACGTTTTCTTTTATTTTCAGCTATGCTAAGCAAGGTTTGGAAACGGAAGACGAGGAGAGGAGGGCGTTATAAGTAGTGAGAGAAAAGAGAAACGGGATAGGGAGTCGTCGATTCAGGCGACGCTTTATTTGGGCTTGGAGGGGTGTCTAAGAGCGGTGGGCCGTTGGGTTGGGTTGCAGGGCGCCAGGGCCAAAAGGTGGGGAGAGTGAGGAACGGTCCGTGGACAACGAAGTCGGTAAAGGAGGTGTTCTTTTGTGCTGTTGTTCAATTCGTTTTGGAAGGGAGGGAGAGATTTCGTCGACACCTCAGCTCGGGAGGGTGGGAAGCAAGCGTGGTTGAGAGAGAAGAAAAAAATAGAAGGGGGAAAACAAGAAGGATAAATTGATGGAGGGGGAAAATGTATGACGGCTATCCGTAGGTGGTGATGGTGCTGAAGCACAGCGGTCCAGCCGGTCAGTCATGGAGGGGTACCTCCTGTGGAATTGCAACGTGGGACAGTGGAGGGCAGCAGCAGGTTCGGTGGAGATTGCAGGGACCCATGGCCCTGGACAGAAGGCTTAGTTGGCAGCTAAGATTATTGACTTTTAGTAGGTTAGGTACCTACAGACTCCGTCTCTAGGCACCCAGCTCCCTGTCAAGCTGCCCGCCTCCCTGCCCAGCCAGAGGTTGGCCGTGACGCACCCGGACCGACTGCATCACAATGTGACAGTTGTGATCCCATGATACAAGTAGCTCCGTGAATGGCTGCATGTTCCATCATCATTTGTTTTCCTCCCTTGTGATAGGCGCCAGCTGTTCGATCTACTGATTATCTTATTGCCTTTCCCCTCCTTCTTGATTTCTCCCAATCTCGCCTCGTCTCCATCTTCATGCAACTTGTCACCCATGTCGTTCACTTACTCACCCTTGCTGCTCCGTCTCGGCACCCACCCGGGCCTCCGGACCCTCCAAGACAAGACTTAAGGGGGGAAATCCCGCTCTCTGGCAGCCATCTATCGGACGGTTTGGACTGGCCCCTGTCCACCCGACCAGCGTGACCCAATGAGCCAGCGCCACACGACGTGGGGCGTGCCAGAATCCCCAGGGTCAAACCGCCCGAGGGAATCAATCGTGAGCATGCCTAACAAACGCAAGAGATGCAGCAGCAAAGCCAGACCGGAATGCCTGTGTAGCTAAATGTCTTGCGTCTGCTTTTTCTTGCCTGCGCTTTCTAGCATAGTCTCTTTTTTTTCGGCTTTCATGCGTCTCTTCTCTTTCTTTCTTTGAGCAATAAAGAGAGTGGCAACATGCCATATATCGCATTGTAGCTTCGTGATAGAGCCAGGCAGATCCCGGGACTCACCGCCGATCCCAGCATCATATTTTCGATGGCGGCCCTTTGTCCGCGCTATGCCACCTGGGACCCAACAAAAGACATGCGGCACATCCGCCGTGGATGGTCTTAAATGGGCCAGAACACGTCTCCCCCCTAGGGAAGAACACGAAATTGATCAGAAGGGGGTTGGTGGTGGCGGCGATTACGAGAGGAGAACATAACTTCAATCGTTCTTCAGTTTTTAGTTGTTGTTTTTTTTCTTTTAGAAAAAGAATAAAAAATAACCAAGAATCATTTGTTGGGCCTATATAATTACCAGAGACGCATAATGTAGTTATATAGTGAACCTTATTCGCAGTCAGATGTGGCAGACCTGACAGGCTTTAGGCCAAAGCTGCCAGACCTGCAAAACGTCACGGATCCCAAGCCCGCGGCCCTTGGTGGGTGGGTGCATCTCTCCAAATGCCCGGCTGCAGGGGACAAACGCAATGTGACACTCAGAAAATGAGGGGCCGGTAGGCATTGCCCAAGCCACTCCCGCATTTTAGCCTCCACTGCCACATGTGGCTCAGCACAGCTTCTTGCAACGTCAAGCCTTGTGGAATTTCGGCGCCTCAGGCACCCATACTCCAGCCTTGTCCCTAGGTAGACGACTGCAACACGCAGCTCTCAGGCTGCCTGAAGCGAAGCTCCAAGCCAAAGCCAGCAACACCAACTTCATCCGTCCTCGATCCAACTTCACCACACGCTCGATTCCCCGTAATCCCCGTCCGCCCTCCGTCTCAATCGTCCCTTGAACGCATTTTCACCAGCCCACCGCCACCATGGTAAGCTCTTCCAGCTCCAAGCTGCCATCCCATTCCCCCGCCAGGGAGAGCTCGACCCCGGTTGCTGACCCAGATACCTTGCTCCATAGACCTCGATAGGCACGGGCTACGATCTTCTCAACTCCATCTTCTCTCCTGATGGCCGAAACTTCCAGGTCGAATACGCCGTCAAGGCTGTGGAAAATGGTGGTACATCCATCGGTATTCGAGCCAAGGACGGTATTGTCCTGGCGGTCGAGAAGGTCGTCCCGTCCAAGCTTCTAAAACCAGGTGCCAACAAGCGCATCGCCACAGTCGACAGCCACGTCGGAGCGGTACGGCCTGATTTCTTTTCCCACTTACCCCACCGCCGGTTGGCTGACTTGTCTCATTGTTCAGGTTTACTCTGGCATGGTTCCCGATGGTCGTCACTTTGTCGATCGTGCCCGCGATGAGGCCCAGAGCTGGCGACAGAACTTCAAGACCCCCATCCCCACATCCGACCTTGCCTCCCGCATGGGTGGCTACCTCCAGGCCTACACTATGTACGGCTCCGTCCGACCATTCGGTATCACTGCCATCGTAGGTGGTGTCGACACCTCCGAGGAGACCCCCGTCGATGGCGAGGTCGGCTCCGGTCCCAAGTGTGGTGCTGGCGGCAAGGTCCCCGGCAAGCACGGTGGCCCTTTTCTGTACATGATTGAGCCCAGTGGTCTATACTGGGGCTACTACGGTGCTGCGACCGGCAAGGGTCGCCAGGCCGCCAAGGCTGAGCTTGAGAAGCTCGACCTGCCTGCAGGCAAAATCACCCTGCACGAGGCCGTCAAGGAGGCCGCGCGCATCATCTACGTTGCGCAGAAGGACAACAAGGACAAGGACTTTGAGCTGGAGATGACCTGGATCAGTGGGGTGGACGGTCCCACCAAGGGCCGACATATGGAGGTGCCCAAGGAGCTGCGGGAGGAAGCTGAGAGATTAGCAAAGGCCGAGGACGACCTAGACGATGATGATGACGAGGATGACAAGAAGGACGATGATAAGATGGAAGACTAGAGAACAAAGATGTGTCAAGCGTAAAAAAGGGCACTTGTACTATCACGATGACAGGGTCATAGATTTAATGGTTCAATTGCAGGCATTTCCAAGTGACTCTCAGTGTGCACCTTTTTTTTCATGTGATGTTGCTAACTTTTCCCATTCCTATTCTATCTAGATTACGTCTAAAGGAAATATTATCATGTCGAGCTCGAGGGCCAGCAATATCCATGCAAGTCCTGGCCTGAGTCAACGCAATAAGCTTTGTACAGCACTGTATTTCAACGAGGAAATATATTACTGGGGGGTGGGGGGGTATCAAGAATGAGTCTGCGAGGCCAGGTTCTGGCACCAGTTGTTCCAGTCGGCAAAGAAGGAACTTTGCAGCTTGGCCTCGCCCAGTACCCAATCCGACTGCGACTTGGCGTACACGGCAGCCACGTCCTTGATCTTGGCCTTGTCCGCGGCGTACATGGACGAGGCCACGATGAGGCTCGCGGCGCTGGCGGCCTTGGCGTAGGCGTGGGCGTTGTCCTTGGCCGCCTCGGCGTGCACCTCGAGGAGGACAGGCAGCAGGTCCTCGGTGGATGAGGGCTCCGCATCGTCGTCGCGGGTGCTGCGAGCCTTCTTGAGGGCCTTTTGGTAGTTGAGGATGATCTCGCAGCCGCGGGCAGCCAGAGGCTTGGTGCTGGTGGTGCGCATCATGTTGAGGAGGGGGATGAGGACGGAAAAGGCGAGGGGCTGGAGGGCTTCGTTGCGAACGTATATGTCCAGGAGGTCCAGGATGCGGTTCTTGAAGTTGACGACGGATTGCTTGGCTTCCTTCTTCTGTTTCTTGGTGTCGGGACGGACCTTGGCGTGCTGCTTGAAGACTTCGGTCAGCTTACTGTCCATTGCGAACATCTCCGAATCCGACATGTCCACGTCCGACCCAGACTCGGCATCGCCATCCTTGTCAAGGGTGTGGCTATTCAGAATGTTTCCGAGGAGCACCTCCAGTTGGATGGGCTGCTGTTTGTCTTCATCTTCCTCCTCTTCATCCTCATCCTCGTTGTCTTCCGAGTCATCCTCCTCCTCTTCGCCCAGCTTGTCGTCGCCATTTTTGTCCTTAAGATCAATAAACTCGACATCAGAGTCAATCTCGATGTCAGATCCACCCTCTTCATCGGACGACCCATCCTCGTCCTCGTCAATTTCCAGATCATCCTCAGTATTAAAAAGTTCCTTTTGCCCCTTCGTACTTTCACCAGATGCCAAGGGGCCAGTAAGCAGCTCCAGACCTTCGGCCGAAATCTGAGGCGTAAAGGCATCGAATACCTGCTGGGAAACTTGCCGCATCAGTGACGATGGGCGTGCGACCATAGAGAGCAAAATTTCAACCAACAGCTCCGAAGTGCCCGGTTCGCTGTCCTCAGACTTGCCCTTCTTGAGCCTATCAGAGTATTGGGCCAGATCTTCCAAAACCTCCATAGCATCGGGATCTTGGTTATACAGCTGGAATATTGACACAGCGTGCAGCATAGCCAAGGCTTGGAAAAAGCTCTTCTCATCCTTGACCTTTGATTTTCGTTTCAATAGCTTCTGCATACGGGCAAGCGCATCTTGAACTGCAGTTTTGATATCTTCCGTCATGGCAACCGATTCGGGGTCAATAGAAGCAACGGCCAGGCAAAGGGTCTCATAGTCCTCTGTCTTTTTGCTAATCTTCGCGAATGAGGATTCCAGGCGAGTGCGACAAAGCTCCTGGATTTGCTCTGTCAAGGCATCAGCCGGAATATGCTTGGGGCTTGAGTAAGCCAGCTGGGAAAGCTCCTGCAAGGCAGAAGAGAATGTGCTCTTCTTCATATCATCGGATGAGAGCAATGCTTGGGCATTGAGCACTTTAGATAGGTATTCGGCATAGCTTCGAACAGTGGACACTGCCTGGCTGTTGTCGACTTTGGCCAAGGAAGTAATGGGCGTGCGAATAATCTGAAGTACTTCAGCACCGGTGTCGTCTGTGATGTTTTGCAATATCCTATCGACGGTTTTTGTGCTAGTTCTCTGGTCAAAATTATATGCACCCTTCTTTCCCAGTAGGCTGCGTAGAACGGGAATGAGAGTCTTTGGGTGGGCAGAGACAACAAGCTCGATTGCTTTAAGAGCCTTAGTGGCTGCTCGGTGCAAATATCGATCCTCTTTTGCAGCTTGGTTCATTAAGCAGATCATCAAGTTTTTGCTGAAAAGGTATTCGACGTGGGATTCGTGTTCAACGAGGCCCTCCAGCATTTTTTGGAAAACTGCAAATCCTTTGAACTTTTGGCCATCAGTAGCACTTCTTGAGAATAATCCATCTTAAAAATGTCAGCAAACTCTCGTTCTCTCTGAAATAAGTACGTGTTGTCATACCGTCTACAACACGAGACCAGAACTGGTCAAAATCGTCTGAACCAGCATCCGCCTCCTTCACGTAGTGTGCAAGAATCAAATCCCAAGCAAAGTGGAGCTGAGCAGTCCAGCTTGCTTGTTTATTCTTCTGGCCCTGGTTTCCTTGCTCCTGGATAAAGCTCTCCTTAAGCACGGCAGAGAGGTCACCAAGAGACTTCTTGGCAAGCGGGTTCTCCCAAGGCTTGACTTTGAGATCGGGAAATCGGGTGACGGCAACGAGCCAAATGGCTGCACCTTCAGGAGTCTTTGCAAAACCACCTTCCGCCAATTTCTCCATAGTCGCTTTTACTTCCTTCTTGCTCATATGCTCGACAGCCTGAACAATGACCCAACCACACTGCGATCGCAGCCAGACCTTCTTGCTGCACAGCCTCAGCAGCAATGCCAGCACGGTGTTCCATCTCGAAGCGTCGCGGAAGAGAGTCCCAGACCGAACGAAGCACTCGATACCGAAAAGTTGACCGAAATAGTAATCTCGCTCCTCCTGTCCTGGAATGTTTCCAACCGCCTGTGTTTTCTCTGCCAGGATCTCGAGCACCTTCTCGAATGTGAGACCGGTGTATTTAGCTTCGGATAGAGCATTGTCTCCGAACAACTGCACCAGGAGTTCTGTAATCACCAAGCTGAATCCGAGACGTGACGCATTCCTGCCGCTGGCAAGTCCGCGAAACAACCGACGGTCCAGATGCCTCAGTAGAACAGGTTCTGGAACACCGTCTCCTCCGAGCAGGCTTGAGACAATGCAGTCGGCGGCCTCAATGCGCTCATTGGTGTCTTCGCTGCCTAATAGCTCGTAGAGAGCAGCCTCGCGCTTGCGGTCGTCACCCAATGGCGTCTCGACGAAGGGGGATTTGTCGAGTGTGATCTTCGATTGCCCGGCGGCGGGCGCATTCGAGCTAGCGTCATTCTTTGTTCGCTTCTGAGGATTCTGGTTGGTATTGGCGCCTTCCTTGGCTCCACGCTTCCGTTTGCTACCCATATTGGCCCAGGTTTGGTTTAAAAGAAAGGCACAGCACCTGGTTAAGAAGGACGCCTCAATCTTATCGCCAATCCTTGGCTGATGCTAGAAAAAAAATCCAGATAATTCCAATTATGCCACTGCTCACCGCCCAGAAGCACCCCGCAACCCCACTAAACTAACGTGGGGGGCTACCGGGAGCTTGGTTTTGTGGATGTATCCATAAATGACCTACCCTGAACCCAGCCATTTTCTCGTCCCAGGTCACCAATTGACTTTCACGTTGGACGACGTGATGGTTGTATTCTAATTCTGTCCATGTCTCCATAGGTACATTTTTGGTTTTTTAGTGTGATAATTTTGAGTTAAGCTATTGCTTTGGGTGCGAGCGGATGAAAATAACAGGCATATGAGTTTGTGTCGTGTAAATCCAGTAGTAAACCTATGATGAGAACTCACCAAGTCGACACCAATTGGTTTAATTTTTATTGTTACATGACACCACAAAGATCTAGGAGAACCGCCACATCAAACAAGAGCATGTAGCCCGTCACTTCGCTAACCAATATCCAACGAATAACAGATTGTAGGCGTGGTTTTCACCAACACTACCACATCAATCTGACAGGGCAACAACCCCCCCGGGGGCATTTTTGGTTGTTTATTATTCTTTTTTTCTTCAGTGTTATTCAATTCAACTATAAACCACTGAAACAATACAATCACCGTAAATGCGGATATTGAGATGATACATCAAATCCCTTGACGAGTTTCACATGAGGACATCTGCTCATGCAGGATCTCGATCGATATCCCCATCATGTGATTTTATGACTCGCAATACATAATGTCCATTTACTTGACCCCGTTTTGTCCTAGATTTATCGGCGATCATGTGGATACGCCGAGTAAGCCTTTGTTGTTGTTGATCGATCCAATTCAATTTGTGGTTGGACCCGGTGGCTCAAACAACAACTCACATTGCTTCTTATTTTCACAACCGTAGCAACGGCCAAATCTCCGCACCAGCAATCATTGTATATCTGAATCTACGTGCAGTCTTGTCAACAATGCGCCCCCGAGTCAGGCGGTGAGAAGCTGCAACTTTGACGCGCATCTTGAGCGTACCCCTTCGCTAGGTCGGTTGGCGCGGCCATGCAGAAACACTTCAAACAAGAAAGGCCGAGTGCATGAAGTTGAAGTCAGCTGCCCTGATGCCCCGTTTTTTTAATTGCTTTGTGGCGAGGCAGTTATTGGTGATCGCCTGTCGCGGTCAGTCGGTGATCAGGGCTTCGCGTTTGGGATAGAGGGTGACAGATCTGAGCAACGCACTTTTCAGCCTCCGATCCTACGAACTGCTACTACCGAAAAATGGTTTCGGCGAGGGGTCTAGAAATCAGGGTCGCGTTTCATGAATCTGTCGCTAAATCCGGTTGCTTCGTTGACCAAATTATGCCCCGCGGAGGAGGTTAAGTTTAGAAGTCCGTGATGTCAGGGTTTCAACTACACGTTTGCAATTGATGAAGCTGGAACTACATGGAAACCGTGCTTCGTCCTCCTCGAGGGAACACGGAGAATTAAGCTCAAAATCGCGGCGATCACTCTAAGTGATGGCATCATTCATTGTGTTGTGCCGTCAACCTTGGGGTGTATGGGAATGGGTTTGGATGGGAAAGAATGCGGGCGACGTCACAGACTTTAGATGTTGGCCTCGAATACAACTTCGCGCCCGGATTGGGACCATGATCGACACTTGACTGGAATTCACTTCCACATGGCGTTCAGCACACAAACGTCTTTTTCTCCTTCAGAATGCGCAATTACCCTGCACCGTACATATCGTCGTCCTTGAGTCCTCAGTGTCTAGTTTGGATGATGACAAGACTGAATGTGATCGATTTAGACCGATTGCTACAAGGAAAATCCCCGAGTAGAGCTAGATACAAGGGCTAGCGAGGATGGAAGTTTTCTCATCCGAACGAGAATGCGAAATTCCGACTTTGTCCGTCTACTCGCCTAAGGTTAGCAACGCCATACTGCCTAGTCGCCCGCTTGGACGCTTTTTTTTCTTGTTCATTTCGGAGCAGTAATTTTCTGCCCGTGCCCGCAGATAGCGTACCGGAGCACTGGCGGCACAGGGCAACGTGTTCGTCTGGTCGTATGACATAAAACCATGATGCTGTAAAGGGAAGATCCCAGAACCTTGATGCACTGTCGGGCCAGCCAGGGCTACTGCCAGTGCCATAACAAGAACATTAAGGGACGGGTTCCAAAGTCTGCGTAGCGCATACGATATGAAAAGGCGGAAATGGCACAGCGGGATCCAGATTGCGGGCTCTAGGAAATTAACACGGAAGCAATTTCGCTGAGAAGCCTCGACATCCCTCGTGCTTAACCGAGGAAATACAAACCAGGGATGCCGATGACCGTATTGTGATAAGACCGTGTACTCGAAGCATCGTGAATTGGTATAAAGGGTCCTAAGTGACGTATAAAACCTTTGCAAAATTGGCATGCGGCTAGAATGGCCGTGCGGTGAGACATGTCTTCAACCGGCAGCCTCACTTGAATTCTCCGCCATCTCGAGACGGCGCGGCGTCGTTGCATGGCTCGGAAATGAGTTTGAAGCTGGTTGACTTCACCCTGGGGCATCAGTGTAAATTTTATGTTCAAGTGGGCACGTGGCGTGGGATTCTAGATCTACCAAACAAGGTGTTTTTTAGAGGCGAGGGAGCAAGTGGGTTTCATAAACACAGCACCTCAAGCGTGAAGCTGTCGTGAATAGCCCGGTGGCGTCTCCCTTGCCAAACCAATTGCGGAGTAGCGGCTGGGGATCTTTATGACTCGAGGCTAGCGAGGCGTTTACAAGACTCTCGGTTATTGAGTCCACCGCAACGCCCTTGTCTCTGAGTTGTCGTCACCCAACAGAAGAAAAAAAAACTGGCGGATCGTAGATTTCCAAGGGAGAATTCGAGATGAAGGTCGGGGCCAAGTGGGGGTGCAAACATGGCCTGGGCGCATCAAAGATTGCCTAGGCTGCATCCTTGGGTCTTGGCACGCCCAGAAAAGAAAGGGTGGGATAATGCATGCGCGCATGCCTGAGGTGGAAAGCATGGGAGGGTGGGTAGCCGCGGCAGGTGCACGTGACATCGCGATCACGGTGTTTGGGCAGTCGCGAGTCACTGGGCAACAAACGCGCCTGCGTGCTTGTTTACTTTTGGTGTTTACCCCACGAACCCACCCATTGCATGCGACGGCGCACCACATCGCTCCGTACCGTCCCGTGTGCTGCAACTCAGCTGCATCGCAGGCTGCGCCTCAATGCATCCGGCCCTTGTTCAATTCAAAACGACATGCTGCACAATGCATCACACCATGGCAATGCGTGCATTTTTTTCCCTTTGTGTTTTACCCCTCACCTTGGAGGGTCAGGAGACTGATAGGCTTTGTGTGGCCCGGTGTTGGGGTGGCCTGGGAGCAATGACATGGGTGACGTGGTGGAGCTTAGCCATAAACCATCCCGCATTAGGCGTAAGAAAAGGGTGCTCAAGGCAAGCTGACGGCTGCGAACTAGCCTGATGAAGAGGTCGCGAGTGGCGATTGGAGGGTTGCACGACATCTCTGACAATTGCGGGCTGGGCTGCAGCTCACTACATCCGTGAAACCCGGCTCTGCCATGCCATTCGTTCTATCTACGAGCAAGTAAACAGACGGGTGTTGGGGTGCCCTCGGTTGTGCTCCCGCGATACCGGCCCAACGACACCAACTCAAAGTGCACTTGGCTGCTTGCTGGTGATGGCGTCAAGCGGGAGGAAGAGGCTATTGATTAAAGAGGGGCACTTCAAACCATAGGTCCGGATTCGAGGTGCGGCTCGGCTCAGACAAGCGGCTTGTTGTTATGTGGGAGGGCCCTATTTGGTTTCCTCCCTCTGGGGCCGTGCGGGATGCAGCAAAAAAATCATGGTAATAACCATATTATATAAACAAAACAAGCAGAAGACTGTCACGACGATCCATTGCCCTGCGGCCCGCTTGGAGGGCCAAGTCTCCGGTGAGTGACGTTAACACAAAGGCAAGCGGGCGAAGCGGATCGGAAAACAAGCCGGGGATCGACAAATGGGCCTCGTTGGCCAAGGCCAACAATGCTGATTCACGGAGGTGAGCACTCAGGTTACGACGGCACCATGATTAGTTCCCCAAGCAAGGAAGAGCAGCTCGCCGCGGACAAAGGGTGTGTGTAACAAGCGCGGGCGTGAGCGTGGAGTGCAAACCGCTCCCCTCGGCTGTACCCATGATACAATGCGATGCGCTGGATTGTCTTATCCTCTGAAGGGGGCGCCGGGCCATGGGTTAGAGGCCCGAGTCAGTAAAATCTCCGGCCGCAGGATCAATTCTGCGAGGTTGGTTCTTTGGAGAGACTGAATCGATATGGTTCTGATCCAAACGGGCTAAATCGGGATCTTCCTTGCCTTTGTGGAAGCCACCAACAGACGATTACTTAGGCCGGTGGGGGAGCTGAGACTCTTCAAATATCGCCAGGCAGATCGTGGAATCGGTGAGCTAGTCTATGAGGGCTTGAAGGGACCCTCGGACCGAGGGCGTCCGCTAAAACGGACCAGAGGGATAAAAAAAAAAGTCGGCTTCTGCGCTCGACCTGAAGTCGATGTAAACAAAGAAAAAAAAAGTTGATGGCAACCGCTCCACATGGAGACGGTAGCCGATGAACGCCATTGACGAA
Source organism: Calonectria crousiana (assembly GCA_013406985.1). Taxonomy (NCBI): domain Eukaryota; kingdom Fungi; phylum Ascomycota; class Sordariomycetes; order Hypocreales; family Nectriaceae; genus Calonectria; species Calonectria crousiana. The sequence goes on along the minus strand of VTGD01000121.1, from coordinate 29,830 downwards.
CGGTGTCGAGCGCGTCGGTAGTCTGGGGGAAAAAAAGTAGACCAGCGCCTGCGGAACCATGCCGCTTAGCACTCGGTCAGGGTGATCAGCCCTGCCCAAAAAGTAAATGGACCGAGCTCCTAGCCTCAATGGGCTTCGATTGCAAGTTAAACGACGTCGGATGGAGGAAACCATGACGACGAAGCGACTTCTTTCATCATCCTGCGACAGTGGCAGGTTGTGTCGAATGTGTGGCACTCCAATGACAGTCACTTCCGCACCAGTTGCACGAGAAAGGTAGCGTTAGTTTGATTCCCGGGGCATCGGTGACAGGGACTGCCCCGGTCGTAGGTTTGGCAAGGTGGAAAGGACGCTGCAGCGTCAGCGATAGCATCAGCGCCGGCGGGCTGAGGCTGTGCCGGACAGACAAGGAGTTTTGTTTCGAGAGGAGGGGCATGAATGGCCTTGGCCGGCACTTGTTGGCCCTGGGGACTGAATGATGGAGCTTAGGTCCGGCCATGGGATTTTCTTGCTAGGGAGAAAAGCAGACGCATGATGGCGGACACGGTCCAACATGGCCATTCCCGACGTTGAGAGGGTCACGTCACGGGGTCCCGTCACTTGTCAGCTGGTTTTGGAGGGCATCAGTGCACCATGGAGATGTTCCTTGGGATCTCGCCTCTTGCCTCTTCGGGGCCCGTGCTGGGATCAGTCGTGGTTCGTTGTGGGCGCTTGCAACAAGTTGGAGGGACGGGCGATCAGCAGCAGAGAGCAGGAGCCTGCCCACCCAGCAACTGGTTTGTTATCAATGCGCTTCCCGACGCGAAAGCCCTCTCCCGCCATCAGCCTCCAATCGCATCTGTCAAGAGACCATTCACGTTCATTGTGCAGCGTTAGTGCAGAACCGGCCACCCCGCGGAACTACCGAGGCCTGCAACGCACTATTGGGACGTCTTGCCTGTGGATAAACCAATCCTGATACGGCGCAATCCACCTCGACGCCTCAAGGACATCAACGACTCAAAAGAGGGAATAGAACAAGTAAAAAAAACCAAAACAAACAACAACGAAGATCTAGACGTCGGAGAGGATCCACGGACAAATCCCCGACTCGGGCAAGTCATGGAAAGCCAAAAAGCCAAAAAAAAGCCATTTGCCAAGTTCTTCATTGGGGCCTCCAGCTCCGACCCCGTATTTGCTGTGCCGTTTACTGCAGACCCAGTTTCACCAGCTGCATCCATCTCTAGCGTGGAGGCTCAGTCAAGCACAGTGAGCATGAGCTGTGAGTAAGTGCGAGTGCATGAAGCTGTCGTGCATTTCTGCGACAACGCCCTGACATTGAGATGTATGTCAATTGAGAGGCATTGGCAAAGCCGGAAGCTAGCATCGGCGCGTGCGATCGGCAAGACGCACGCAATTCGCCTCGTGCTCGTCGCGAAGAGCTCGCAGCTCGGTAAGCTGGGCTTAGCAAGGCCGACGCAAGCTGCAAGGCATCCTCAGAGGCAACGGATGCGCGAATACTAGCCATGGACGCTGCCATTGGGCAGCCGACAGCGCGAACTACACGCCCCCTACCTCGCCCTAGCCAGGGCCTGGCGCTACAATTCACCAGTTACGCCGCAGTATCGACTGCTACCGAAAACCCCCCCTGATAAACTTGGTTTGTGTCTCGCGGTTGAGGCTTGCTTTGAGCCCCCCTTGAAGCTGGGTCTCGAATCGTGCAAATGCTTGAGCAAGTCGGATCGCGCCTATTCCGGGCTCAATTACATCAACACGGACACGGATTTCTATTTACGCCTGCTATTCGCGGCATTGGGGGCTGCGGAAGCGGATTTTTGTCTCTGATGCCGCCCCAAGCCTGGCAACCGACCAGGGGAGCTGTCTCAGAAATAGGGCCCTGGTGCACGGAGGCCGTTTGAAAGTGTTGGTCACGTCGTTTCCCTTTTGCCACGCCGAATGGGGACGGTTTCCGTAGGGAAATGATAATAGCTCTGGACGGGGGCAGGCCGGGGGGGTTGGTTCAGGTCCTGGAGGGTTGCTGGAGCCGCTGGCATAAAGGGCACGACAGGGAGTTGCGGAGGGCAGCTGAGTCGGAGGGGAGGTGGTGAGCAGGTAGGGCAATTGAAACAGCCAGGGTCCGAACAGAAGGACCGTAAGCAAGGAAATCAAGGTAATAGAGCTCTGGATGGGGGAAGCTGGCCTGGCACAAAGGTTACGGTCACCGGGCCGGGGACCATCCGGGCAGCATGAACCGGTTCTCCAGGCGAGGCGACGTTGGCAATGTCCCACGAACGGGGGGTAGCTTGTTGTTCTCGAAGAAGTAATTAGCTATTGCGCGTATTGGAAGCTCTGGAATATCTCGAGAAACCGCCTATACCTGGAAGCCAACGTCATTCCTTGGGGCACAAGCCCGCCTGCGCCCCCCAGCCAGAGGTTGACAAAGGACGGGGGCGGCGGCGACAGCGGCGGAACGGGCTACGGACATGGGAATGCCTGCCGGTCCGAGTTATGCCAAATAAAACAGCACAGGACAGCAACTCCGACCCAAGACCACTTGGGAGTATGGAGCCGCAAGGGGATTTTTGATGATGGATGGATTTAGCGATAAAGGAGAAGGAGACGACAAAGACCCAACCGGCCACAGACCACTTGGAGGGAGCGAAATAAGCCTTTGATGAGAAACGCAGGGCGGTCGAGTCAAGTTAAGTTGGCAGCGGCCAGGCTGCCCTACGCCCAATGGCTCCGTCAGTTCGGATCGAGGCTCTGTACTCCGTTCTCCGTGCTACACTGTCATGTACTCCGTGGACACGATCCGACATTGACTCCAGAGCTGCAACGATTCCCCCCCGCTGCGGCAATCTTACATGTCTGCGTCGCTGTCTCAACGGGGGACCCAATGTTGCCGAACCGGGGCTTTTTCAGCCTTTGGCTAACACCCCCGGTCGACGGATGCTTCTAATTCATGAAAATTTCATAGACAGTTGATATTTGGAGAAGCAATATCTCGGGTACACAAAATGAAAGACGCAAAGCCAACATGGTGACTGAGGGGCCGACATCAGAGGGCCCATCTCCCATCCCGGGGGCGGCCCAGCAGCTGGCCGCTTTTCGCAGGCCGACTCGGGACAAACACTACGGCAACGACAGCGAAGCAAGGGTGGAGTGAAATTGTTGAAGGCGCACAGAATCGCCTTTCGATGCGTCTTCCTGGGGTTGAGGCGAGGCTAGCTGGGAAGCCATCCCTCTGTTACTGGGTCGACGCCTTGGCTTCACTATGAACCTCTATCACCACGGGACGGGAAGTCGCATCTCAGGCCACTGCTCCAAGTTGACACACCCTCACCGCCTCTTGGTTCCCCCGGCCGCAATGATGTAACCCGGGAAGCCGGTGCCTGGTTTGTGCTCTGTAGCGTGGTGTGGGAGAGCCGAAAGTGAATATGCCAGGGGGGGAGGGGTTGTTCTGGTTTATCTTTATGCGAACCTGACGTTTGTGCTTGTGCAGCGCTGCCAGCGCACGCAAGCACTGGAAACAGCAGCGACAGCCGCCCGCTAAGCAGGGTGGTTAGCAGGGCAGCTCCAGGGAGGAACAGAGGTGTTGGTGGGCAACGCCTAGCGCTGGCGGGTGGGCAGCACAGCGACGGGCGGGGGAGGTGGAAGGTGGAAGCAGGTTAGCCCGGCTCCCAGGCTGGGGTTTCCAAGGAATGGTTTTCTTCCAGGCTTGGGCCATCGAAGCCTTTCGCCGCGCTGGTGGATGACGGCGTCGGGTTCCTTTCTTCCTCAGTAACGACGCCTGGCCTGGCAATCCCTACAGGGCCCGTGGGATCGCAGGGGTGGTAGCAGCAGCGAGCGTTGCTAGTGCGTGGCCGCTAAGCGCCGAGGCAGGGTTCCCCCAAGAGTGACGTCTCCACCTCCACTGAGCAACCGCGCTGTGCTCGCCCAGGGCTCGCCAGGAACAGCCAGGGACGGGCAGGCTGAGGCAGGCTGAGCGCCCAGTTAGCAGCGAGAGCGGGATGAGCAAGTGGGCGGGCGGGCTGCTTGGACGACTGGCGTGCGCTGTGATTGCTCCCAGGCGCCTGCAGCTGGCTGGAGCCCTTTTTGCCCGGGTTTGTGCCATGTGCATGTACGTGTGCTGTGGTCTAAGGTAAGCTCCATGCTAAGTCTCAATGGCCCGCAGCCGCAGGCGAGGTGAGGTGCGCCTTTGTGCTATGCTCACCTACCTGTGCTTGTATAGGCCAGGTCTGGGTGCTGCCATCCACATGCACCCGCTAACACAAAGCTGTGCTCTCGTCCCCGTACACCTTGCACACGCCCCCTCTCCCACCCCAGGCCAGGCATTGTCTGGTGTGAACCCACCCCCCAGTCCCTAGCCCACTGAGGTGGACTTTGTCTCCAGTAGCACCAGCACCAAGGCACCACACCCAAATCACCCCTAACAACCTGGGATCGCCTGAAAAAAAAACTCCATCCCAGGCCAACCTGGACTGGGTCGTGTTGGACGGCCATTGAAAAGGCCTTTGCTCCCGCACCGGGTCTCAACTTACCTCACCCTTCCCACCCATCCGCCCGTTCGGCATCCATCACCAACTCTCCCTCCCCTCCCAATTACCCGGCACGGCTCGTCGTCGACACCACTGGCAGCCCTCTCCCCTTAGTTGACATAAGAAGAGCCATTCCTCTCTTTTTCTGTCCCCGGGTGGGAGCTTTTCCGTGTGCCTCGGTGTACTGCGCGCTACTACTGCGTGTCTTCGCGTTTGGTTCCTCAACCATCGCCTAGCAACGCCCCCCGGTCATTTTTGGGTCTGGATCGTAGGCTGCTGTGCCCTCACTTGAAGGAACGGGAAAAAGGACTGGACGTCGAACAAGTCTTGTCACGATTCTCCACGACGCATGATTTCACGTCGGCCGACTCGCACGTCACTCACTCAAATGTCCTGCGAACGATTATAACGAACCCACGACGTCGTCGACCCCGCCACGAGCTATTCTTCCATCCGCCCTCCGCCTGCCTCTCTCGTGCCCTCACTCGATTCACGATAAACCCACGCGACCACGCTCGCCTTGACGGACATCCCGTGCTTCTTCCTTGAAGTGTTGTTGCGGTCTTGACTTTCTGCGACCCGCTTCTTTGAGCTTGCACGCTTTGTTAGTCACTGGCAACTCCGTCTAAGTGGCTTGTTCAATCCGTTCTCGACTCGAGTCCACTTCGATCTAGCCCACTTACATCATGGAGGCTTCGTCACCTTTGGCGGCTCTGCAACGCCCTATGGCTGTTCCGGGCTGGGGCCGTGATATCTTTCGCGGTCACCACTTCTCTGGACCCACTGGAGCTGCGACCCTGAGCCTCCGAGAGCAATTGCACAAGAGCACTGCCGACTACTTCAACGTCAAGGACATCCGGGGTTCCTCGCCCGCTGCCAGCCTGGCCGCGGACCTGTCCCAGAACTTCCGTCTTGACAATGAGTCAAGGTTTGTCGTTGCCCAGTCGTGTATAGGTCTTGTTGGTTAATTTGTTGACAGTCCCTGCTTCCCGACCCCTCGCCGAGCTCTCTTTACCGCAAACACCATGAGCGGTTTGGAAGGTCGTGGTAAGCAAGCCCGAAGGATTCTTTGGCAAGGCAGCTTAGACTGATGGTTTCCTGCTTTAGATTATGTCACGACTCCTCCTCTCCCCTCGTCGTCTCCTGCTCCTCTCACTGAGCTGATGGAGGTATCGCCTCTCCCCCACAAGGTGCCCTTCTTCAGCCAGATCGACATTACTTCTCCTACGCCTGGCTCGACCCCCATTCACGATGACGAGATGATGCTGGATTCCCCTGCTCCTATTTCGAGACAGTCGTCATTGGAGCCCGCCAAACCAATCGTGGCTGAGTCAGTATAATTGGCACATTCCAAACGGCCTCACTTGCTGACCTATTTAGTAGCCGTAGAATTGCTGTGCCCCGAAGAACTTCAATGACACGCATGAAGGGCATGTCGAGCTCATCTTCCAGCCTCCGATCTCAGTGCGAGGACAAACCGCCTGCCTTTCGCTTCGGTCTCGAGTCACGCCTCAGCCACACCAGCTCCAACCTGTCACTGAGCGAATGCTTCGAAAATTCTCCACCACCTCCTGAGCGCCGGCCCTCCTCTGCCAACAGCCCTTGTGCCCCTATTCCTCTTGGTTTGCGGTCAAGAGGCCCCTTCTCCAACTTTTCTGGCTCTGGCGTAAACCGCACCGGATCGCCAATGAACTGCCAGTCACGTCGCCAGTCCAACCCCTTCCTCCGCAACCGCAAGCAGTTCCGTCGATCGTTGAGCATGTTTGAGCATCCTGCTGACATCATGAAGAGCAAGTCCGAGTCTGAGGAGATCACATCGCCCGCCCTTCAGTCTGTGATGGATGTCGAGGAGGCTCAGGAGCCCGTTCTCCCCCACTTCCTAACTGAGGATCCCACAGATACTATCCCCCGCATCACCAAGGAGACCTTGGTGGATGTTTTGGACGGAAAGTACTGTGAGCACTTCGACCAGAAGATGGTTATTGATTGCAGATTCGAGTACGAGTACGACGGTGGCCACATTGACGGCGCCGTCAACTACAATGACAAGGAACTGCTTGCTAGCCAACTCTTTCAAACTCCCATGAGCGGACGCACCCTGCTTATCTTTCATTGCGAATACTCTGCTCACAGAGCGCCCCTAATGGCTCGCCATGTCCGATCGGAGGACCGTACCGTGAATGCGGAGTTTTATCCAAAGCTTACGTACCCCGAGGTCTACATTCTAGATGGTGGATACAGTGGCTTCTTTGCTGAGCACCGGGGCCGTTGCTATCCCCAAGAATACGTTGAGATGTCTGATGAGAAACACCAGCGCACCTGCGAGCGCGAAATGGGTCGCTTAAAATCTCGTAAGGGTTTGGGCCGGGCCCAGACATTTGCTTTCGGCCAGCGAGAGCGCTGTGTCGATGAGTCGCCAACAGCTCCTAGCCGGCCCATGTCACGAAACAACCCCATTGCCATGATTGGTAACTCTCCCATTCTGGGAGAGAGAAATCACACCCGCCGAATGGCCTCTTACTAGGCCGTTGACCATCTATCTGCCACTGTCTGCTGCGCACGTGGTAGAGCAGGCTCATCCCGGTGCTGGTCTCGCCGAGTCAGCTCATTGGACTATGATCATCTGCATCCTTCACTCATCACGCACATATTTCCCGTGGATCCTGCATGCAATCCATTTTTTACACAAGGCGACTCCACCGACCAGGCTGGAACGAAACCCCACTATAATCCGTGTCTTTCGCTTCGTTTTCGTCTTGCCGCTACGCTCCGCCCATACCTAATTGATTTTGCATGCTCATAGTACCACCACGACCAGAAACGACACTTCGCTAATAGATCACGGCGCGAGTCCCTTTACTTCTTTTCTTTGTTTCTATGCATAAGACGAATCAGTACATTCCTGCCGGCTCTCTGAAGTCTCTCTAATGGGTTCGCAATATCTTTGTTTAGGAGTCGCCGACTTCTTCATTTGCATTTTTGGCGCGCGCGTTCTTCATTTTTCAACTGCATATGCTTGGCGGTTATACACTTGCATTTCTCTTCCCCAATAACGTCGTGGGAATTTTTTTTTGTTTCCTGCGACTGTGGCGTCATCGCACAGACATGGATGATCAATCCTGTCTTGGTCCCATACAGCACGGTGCTGTGGACCACTCGGACAAAGCCGTGATGCCCGCTGCCACCCTTGAAATCTTACAAGGAAAGGCCCGACAGCCTCCTGATACCAGTATCCTTGCATCGGATACACCACTTCACGCACAACAATTGCGTTTATACCCCAAGAACCAATTGAACGGTTCACTTTTTTTTTTGTTCTTACTACCACCCACAAATCAATACAAAAATTCTCCCAAGAAGAAGGGAAGATTGTCACCCTCATAAGGCCCAGGTGTTCTTTGCTGTTAAGATCGGGTTCTTTGGTTTTGCGGTATACAGAGAATGAATGTCTTGTTACTGCTATACTTGTTTTTGTAGGACTAGCCGGAGAGGAGGTCCTAATGTTCGATCCACGCCTGACTTGACCGGTTTGATGGTACATTAATTACCTAATGGGGAGACCACCCTGTAGCTAGCTCAGAACTGCAATTGAGGGAAAATGTTAAAAAAATTGTTAAACACCTAACGTTCCATGCATGTGTGTTGAGTCCATCCCTTCTGGATGGAAAGCCGTGCCGGTCGTCCTCGTTACCAAAGCGTAGTTAGGGGTCCTGGTAAGAAGCAAAGTCGCTCGGCAGTTGTCTTGACAACTCGTCTTCACCGCATCTTCACGTTACTAATTTCGGGAGTACGAATTGCAAAAACCCCTGGCAGAAGAAAAAAACCCTGAGTTTCGAGTGCCCTGTTTGGGCCCCAGCTTCATATTGGACCCCTTTGCGTTCGGACGATGGTCCGTCCTGAGGGAAGGGGGGGGGGGTGTTGATGATCCTATCAAGGGGTTTGTGGGGAAAGCTTTTGAATCAACAGTTGCTTTGCAATAGTCTGGGGCTGTGTTCCCTTTCTTTTTTCATCCTGCCCTTGCAGAAACACCCAGACACAGCAAAAGAACGGTGTTCAGCTTGGAACTCAGCCTCCTGGTGCTCGGGGCGGAGCAGCGTCTAATTTCGTTATAAAGAGAGTTTGGTGCAGCAATATATTGCAAACAATTTCCTGGGTCACGCTTCAATCTTGAGAGTTACCCCATCTTTTCCAATAATCCGGACTAAAATTCTAATCAAGAACGGCTTTGGCCGTGATCTCAGAGTTCTATAGATGGTGAAGCAAATTTGCCCAAACTGGGGTCCAAGTTCCGAGTCTAAGTCCCAGGATCCTCCCAAACTCCTTCCAAACGCCGAGTATGCAATGATCAATATTTAGGAGCTGTTAAGCAGCGGTGTCATCGTCTTGGGGGAGTGTAAAGTCCCAGTCCTTGAATGCCTCCCGGAACACCTCCACATCCTTGGTTTCCTCCTCCATTGACTGTTCACAATCTTTCCACGAGAGTCGTTTCTCAAGGCCTAGCAGCTTTGCCAAAACACGACGACCAAACTGCAAATCAAATCGCATGTCTGAAGGCAACGGCATGACGAGAGACTTGCCCTTAATCTTGTCCTCACCGTCATCAGCCCACAACCATACCCTGAAGAAGTCACCTGACGTAGCCAGCTTGTCAAGAGAGAGGTCCTCGGTGTTGAATTTGGGACAATCCTGGTTTTCGGCTTCAACGCGGAATGCTGCCTCAGCCACACCATTGCGGATCAGATCGGCAGGAACAGCAACAACTTGCCAGATTAGATGCACGTTACGGTCGCGGCTAATCTCCCATGTAACCGCGCCGAGCTTATGCGAGCTTTTTGTTGCAATCATGGCTTGTATAGCTTCGCGGAAGCGTGTCATTTCTTTGTAAGCCTTGGCTGCGTCTGCATCAGGATCAGACGTGGAGCCCATAGATGCAATGGTGGGAGCATGCGGTAGAGGGATGATGATGAAATGGCTGGGAAACGAGACACCTTGATCCGCGAATGTTGTAGAAGTCGGGAGCGGACCCTTTGCTGTGGTGATGTAGGCATCTTCGCCGATACTGCAACACATGTGAACAGAGAGGTTTGGATTCGATAAGCAAAAGTAGCACTGGTCAGGTCCAGGGGGCGGGGACCGACGGCGGCGTTTACTTCCTCGGCCGCGGCGTCCATCACGCTCATGATCCCTACTATAACGGCCATAAGAATCGTCTGACTGCGGCCGCTTCTTGGATTTGGGGTTGAACGGCGACGATGTCGCACCCACTGGGATCGAGGCATCCGCTCTGTTGAGTGTGAAGGCGTACATGGCCTTGGCCTTGGCATCGTTTCCATACGGGGCCATTGAGATAAACCGTGTCACAGACGGGTTGTCTGATTCCTTTTCGGTAGGATGCACAAATGGTTCTCTTTCATAGAAGAATGCACCCGGGGAGACAGAGAAGTGATATCTTGGCTTCAGGGCAATGCAAAGGTCTGCAATCGAAGATGAAGTAGCCAGGGATGCTTGGTTGGCAGGATCTAGAGCAATATTAGAACCGGTCCAAACACCTTCAGGCCACATGGATGTGAGCAAAATGTCAGCGCTATTGGCCCCGCGTAAACTCTTTGCGTCATCAACAGTGTGAGCTGGGAAGTGTTGATCTTTGGACTGGCCTGCGATTAAGTTGGTGTCCAGCTGGCCACCGAGAGCGACAATTCGAATGCCATCAGACGTCTTATTAATGCTACGCTTCCCCAAGAAGTGAAGGTTTTCGCAAATCTCCTCATCGGCTTCGACCTTTGCGGCGATGCGCGGTGGTAGTGGATGGATGTTGACGGTAAAGTAGGTTGGCAGAGGAATTTGAAGGGTCCCGTTTAGGAGCGCGGTGATTGTATCATCCTCAGTTGACGGCGAAAATACATCCCCAGTGAGAATCGCAAGCGCAAAGTTGTTCTTGGAATGAAGGGTTGCAAGCTTCTTTAGAGCCGGTTCGAGTTGGCCATTGAGGCTTCCCAGGACGATGCTAGAGAACATGATTAGAGACGACAAGAACGCGAAAGCGGAAATGGCAACCTACATCTTTGGCGCAGCCATAGTAGTTGTGCGATGGAATTGGTAGTACGGCTGCGTGCGCGATGTTGTGCCTTCACGCGACGCAGGAAGTTGAGGCTACCAAGATGGTGTTTCTGTAGAGCTTGCTTGGGTTCAGAGTGATAAGAGTTTGCGGCGCGAATTTGATTGGGCGCAGTGGGGCGGTCTGCGTTAGTGCCGTCTTATCGGATTTGCCGGCCTTCTGCCGTTGAAAAAAGTTCTAAATTTTGGCGGGGAGCGGATCGCGCTTCTGAAGCTCTTCTTGTACGCTGTGAGACTTTGCAACTCTCATTGCAAATCTCTTTACCGGCCTGCAACACCGCCAAGATGCCGTCCAATTCCTCCGGGCGCATCACCAAGGCCCGGAAGAGTAAGAATTCTACTCCCCACCAAAAGAATCACCGATGGGAATCTTTCAGTACCAAGATTGCCAAGTTTAATTCGTTGCAACCGCTCCGAAAAGTTCGCCGCCATGATCTCGAATCCGAAGACCTGTCGACCTCGACGTCCTACTTCCAGACGGGACTACAAAAATGGGGAGAGCTGAATATTTCAAAGCCATTTGTGTCATTTAAGCGCGATGTTCTGCCTCTGTGCGAGAGTCTCCCCCAACTCCTTCACTTCGAGCAGCGGATTATGGATTTGCTCGCCAAGTACATATCCCTACAAGAGAAGGAATCTCTGGAGCCGCTACTTGATCTTTTGACGGCGTTCTCGCATGATCTGGGCGTGCGCTTTGAGAAACATTATGGAAGGAGTCTCGATCTAATTGTCGCTGTCGCTGGCAAGCCTCACGACGTTGAAGTTATTGAATGGACTTTTGGTGCTCTGGCTTTCTTGTTCAAGTATCTTTCAAAGCTGCTTGTCCCGGATTTAAGGCCTACTTTTGATGTCGTGACACCTCTTTTGGGCAAGTCGAGACATCCGCCTCACATCGCTCGATTCGCCGCCGAAGCCCTCAGCTTCCTTGTTAAGAAGGCCGCAGCACCTTCGCACCGGGAAAGCGCTCTGAAGCTCCTAGTTGAGCATGCCAAGCAGGATCTTTTCAGCACCATTGGAGACCGCCAATTTACACTCTACCAGGACGGATTGATGACGATGTTTGCAGAGGCTATCAAGGGCACTGATAACCTTGTTCATTCTACCGGTCAAGCGATATTTGCAGCACTTGTCAACGCAATTCCTGACAGCGAACGTTCGCTAGCACAAGACACCACATGGACGGATGTGGTTTGTGGTATTCTGACCAGCGTGATACACCATTCGACTGTCGATACCTTCGAAGAGTTCGCCACTGGTATTCATGAGACTATGCAAAACGAAATGGCGCGGGTACCGGCTGCCAGTGTCGAATGGCAACTGGTGCCTTTAGTAAGAATTTATAGCACCCTGGCGGGAGTTCGTAAGGGCTCACGAATCAGCCACTGGGCCCCTCTTGTTCGAAATGTTGTCGAGATGCTCTCGCAAGTGACGAGGACAGCTCCCGAGGTCCCGAAAGAGGCGGGTAGTGTTGTCTGGAATTCCCTCGTCATCAATATTGCAATTATCTGGCATCATGCGCCAATTGATGCATTGATACCTCACATCACATCTCTCATGCAGTCACTAAGCAGAGAGCCGTTCATGAAATGGTTCATCCCCTTTTGCTCATACTTTTGTGAGCTTGATTCGCAGCGTTTCGGGAGCTTACTCCGGACTGAATTTCAAAAATTCATCGCCAGCCATTGGTCCGAGGGTCAGAATGAGGAAATGCTGTGCATTCTGCTGCCGAAAATGGTGGAGAATCGTGCATTTCCGCCACCAGGCGAGAAGGACAGCTGTAGGCTGCCCCAAGGCTGGCAGGACCAGATTGTTTCCAAGTTCGAGCGTCTGGAAATTTCGCCTTTCCCGGAGCGAGGTCCCTACAACAAGGATCCGCAGGTGTGGAGAGACAGATGTTTGCCGAAGTATTCTGGCCTTCTCGAAATCCTCGAGTTGACTACTGTCCACCCGTCCACAAACGCTCGCATCGCAGAGCTTCTTCTTCGCAAACTCAAGTTGGCCCTTCGACCATCGTCTACCTTGGCTTCTGATGAAGTTCACTTTATCGTTGGTCAAGGTTTCCACGCATACTTGCGGATGAGCAAGGCTGCTGGTTCTGTTGATGCTACGTTAAGTCCTCTATTGAGAGCAGCTGTTCCACGATTTGCACAGTCGGCTAGCTTTCTTCGCGCATATCTGGCTTATCAGGAAATCCAGCGCAGCAGCGATCCAGTAGCGAGGCAGGATAGCACAAGCAGCGACGACTCTGCAAGCGAGGAGGATCCAGTGATGATCTCTCTTATTGAAAACCTCACTTCTCCATCTCATGATATCCGCTTGGTGTCCCTGGAACTCTTGAAAGAGATCAACACTCTACCAGAAGCTTTGGATTCGGTTGACACTATGATCGATGCAGAGAGGACTCCTTTGGATCTCGCACATACACGGTCTATGGCGATGCTCTTCCGAAAACTGGGGCAGAGTTACGCTTCTTTTGAAGAGGGGTCATGGCTACATCAAGCCGTCCCGTCGTTTCTTTTTGGCATGTTAACAGTCAAGCTATCGCCAGTTTGGGATGACTCGGTTGAAACCATGAAGCAAATAGCGCAGAGCAAAGCAGGAGAAGTGGCCATTTGCGCTACTGCTTTCAAATGGCTCAACGTGCCTTCAGCTAAATGGGGCCCTCCTCAACCAGAAGGACGTTCTCAGGGGCCAAAATTTGTGTCGGAATTTGAATGCACCAATCTGCGCAGGCTAGGAGAGGTTGCCACTGAAGTGGAAACAGCAATTGATCACCCTGATGATCTTATGCTGCAGACATTTGATGACAAGCAAAGAACTGCGGAACCAGTTTTAGGTAACGCTAGGAATCGAGCGTTGAAAGTCTTCAACGCCATTCCTTTTATTGCAGAGAAGCGTTCTCGTCAACTTGTTCCCCATTTACTTGTATGGACCAGTGATGACGAGACCCCCGCCTCGGACGACGATGCTCCATCTGAAGGGGCCACCTGGTCATTGGCTGATCGGAAGGCGCTTATTGGAGTTTTTGCCCAGTTCATAAACCCAAGAGCCCTATACCAGAATGAGCAGGTCTATGCTACCTTCTTGCAGTTGATGGAGAATGGTGATGTGGAGATCCAGAAGCTTGCCCTCAAAGCCATCCTTGCCTGGAAGCAAGAAGCGATCAAGTCTTATCAAGAAAACCTTGAATTTCTTCTTGACGAGGCCCGATTTAAGAACGAACTCACAGTATTCTTACAGGATGATACCGCCATCAAGCCAGAACACAGGGCCGACCTCATGCCTGTCCTGTTGCGATTGCTCTATGGTCGTACCATCTCCAAGAAAGGCGCGGCCAGTGGCCGACATGGCTTGCATGCTACGAGGCTTGCTGTATTGAGGAACCTTTCGGTCGAAGATATGGGAAGCTTCCTGGATATTGCTACCGGAAAATTGAAGGATGTGAGGGTTGTCGGCATACCTAAAAAGTCTTTTGACGAGGCCATTATCCCAGCCCGAAAGCAAGTTGGTTTCCTCAATATGATATCGGCCGTCATCTCAGAATTGGGCAGTAACGTTACGCCTTATGTTGAGAAAATTGTTCATTCGGCCCTTTACTGCCTCGTACATGCCTGTCGACAGCTGAGTGGGAACGCCCAGGATGCAGAAGATGTGCCCGACGAGGAGGAGGACAAAGCAAGCGCTCACTCGCTTCTGCGAGTTATCAGGTCCACTGGCCTGAAATGCCTTAATGCCTTGTTCCAAAATGCCCAAACCTTCCAGTGGGCGCCTTACCATGATATCATCCTTGAGGAAATTGTTGCACCTAGGCTCGAGAACCTACCTATCGAGACAGCTCAGGGCATATCTGGTATGCTACAGTTAGTTTCCACCTGGTCTGTTTTGCCCCGAGTGGCATTGTTCCTTGCACCTCACAACAATGCTCTTCCTGTTGGTGTTCTTCCTAAACTCATCGAGTGTTTGACTGCCCCCAAAGCCAAAGATGAGGTCAAGATCTACGTTCTTGCGATCATCCGCAACCTTGTTAAGCTTGCTGTTGCCTCGCCAGAGGAGTCCGAATTCAACGAGGTCATCAAGGCTGAGCTTTTTGACCCAAATACCGAGGCTATTCTCGCAAATATCACGGCTGTTCTTGATAGTTCAGCATTGAGCAACAACCTCCTGGAAGCCTGTGTGGAGACTATCCTGGTTATGGCTCCATTAGTGGACGATTCCGAAAATACGCAGTCCGTCATTAAGATCTCAATTTTCCTCCTCAACCAACCACCAAGGCGGGTTAATCCGCGACTCAAGGGTAGAATTCTCCTTATCCTCGAACAATACATCTCTCGCTTGAGTTCCTTCAAGGGTCAATCACTCTGGGATGAGGTTTACGATACTATTTCCTCTCTTTTCAGTTATTTCAAGGATACAGAGAACCGAAAATCCTTGTCAAGGGCGTTGCAGGCTATGGCTGAGAAGGATACTGACATCTTAGAAGTTGCGAGTCTTTGTGCTGCTCTTAACTCGTTCAAGGAAGGTCGGATTGAAGAGCCTGACTATGACAGGCGCCTGGCTGCTTTTACGTCTATTTCTAGTAAACGGGATACTCCCCTCACCCCAAAACAATGGCTGCCTTTGCTCCATAACTTGATCTTCCTCATTCGAGATGATGAGGAATTCGGCATTCTGTCATCAAATTCGGCAGACGGCATCCGTCGTCTTATCGGAGATGCCGCGTCGTGCACACATGGGCAAGCAAGGGAGCGGTTCGAGGCGTACCTTCAGGATATTCTCATGCCTGCTATTTACGCTGGCTCGCGAGAGCCATCTGAAACTGTCCGAAGAGAATACCTTAGAGTGCTAGGTTTTCTTCTCACCAGCCTACCGGAGTGGGGTCCCATTGCTGATCTTGGAGCTCTGCTGAATGATCGAACCGAGGAATCTGCAGAACCAATGTTCTTCTTCAATATTCTTAGCCCTGCGACATCAAAGCAGCTAGAAGCATTGCGAATTCTAGAGACAGCCAACAATCAAAAGGAGTTGGGCAGCCAGAATCTTGCCCAGTTCTTTATCCCTCTCTTGGAACATTTCATCTTTGGTCGCACCGATGGCAGCGATGATCATGGGCTGGGTGCTCAAGCAACCAACACCATCGGCACTCTTGCAATGTCACTTCACTGGAAACACTATAGAACAACATTCCAGAGATATATCGGTTATGTGGAGTCCAAGCCGGATCTCCAGAAGCAAACTATTCGTCTTTTGGGAAATTTTGCCGACGCTCTCATTCATGCTTCTAATGAGGCTTCAGCTGAGTCCATGGAGGTGGACCAGGTTGAGATTTCCTCTCCCACCAACCCAAGACTCACTCTTTCAGCTCCCAAGTCAGAGAAGCTGAGTACTGAAGTCGAGAATGTATTTTTGCCCACTCTCATAAAGCATTTGCATCAAAAAGATGAGTCCGAAGTCAGTTACCGAGTTCCTGTAGGTGTAATCATTGTCAAATTGTTGAAGCTATTACCCTCGGAGCAAATGGAACAAAAGCTGGCTGGCGTTTTGACGGATATCAGCCACATTCTTCGAAGCAAGGCGTGGGAGGCGCGAGAAATGGCTCGTGACACTCTTGTCAAGATTGCTGTTAACCTTGGCCCTTCTTTCTTTGGTTTCATCCTTAGGGAGTTGCGAGGTGCCCTCACCAAAGGTTATCAGATGCATGTGCTCTCTTATACAATGCATTCAATCTTGGTAGCTGCAGTGCCTGGATTTTCCCCTGGAGATTTAGACTACTGTCTCCCGTCCATCGTGGTGGTAATTATGGATGACATCTTTGGTACCATTGGCCAAGAAAAGGATGCCGAGGGATACACCAGTCAAATGAAAGAAATCAAGAGTAGCAAAAGCCAGGATTCAATGGAGCTGGTCGCCAAGAACGCTTCTGTCAATCGCCTTATTGACCTGGTGAAGCCACTTCAGTCTCTTCTGATGCAAAAGGTCGACCTCAAGATCATTCGCAAGATTGATGCGCTCATGGCAAGAATCACGGCGGGTCTTCTGCAAAACCCAGGAGCTGAGACGCGTGACACTTTAGTCTTTTGCTACGAGGTGGTTCAGGAGGTCTATAACAGCCAGAAGCCAGAGGTCGAAGTCAAACTTGACCCCAGAATCAAGAAGTATCTGGTCCAGAAAGGCGCCAAGAAGAGTGGCGAACGAGGACGAACCACGAAGAACACGTACAAACTTACTCGCTTTGCGATCGATATCCTAAGGGCTATTCTCAAGAAGCATGACAGTTTGAGAAATGCTGCCAATATTGCCGGATTCATTCCCATCCTTGGTGATGCCATTCTATCTGGAGAGGACGAGGTCAAGATTTCAACGTTCCGCCTTCTTGCAGTAATCGTCAAGGTTCCATTCCCCAATGAGGATGCAACAAACATTTACAAGGTGGCAGTCAAGGAAGCCACGAAAAGCATATCCATGGATACATCCACCACGACCGAACTATCCCAGGCAGCTCTCAAAATGCTAGCCGTCGTCCTACGGGATCGCCGGGACGTGATAGTTAAAGATGCAGCTATTGATATGTTGCTTGGGAAATTGAAAGACGACTTGACCGAACCATTATACAGACATGTCACGTTTAACTTTTTGCGGTCCGTTCTAGATCGGCACATTGAGACTGCCTCCATCTACGACACGATGGACTATGTTGGAACAGTGATGATCACGAACGACGACAAGGACACGCGAGATTTGGCTAGAGGTGCATTCTTCCAATTCATTAGGGAATATCCCCAGAAGAAGGCGCGCTGGGCTAAACAGATCAACTTCATTGTTGCCAATCTCAAGTATAACCGCGAGGGCGGACGACTTTCTGTAATGGAGATTGTGCACCTCTTGCTCATGAAATCTTCCGATGATTTCGTGCAAGAAATTGCGGCTACATGCTTCCTTCCTCTTTTCCTTGTCCTGGCAAATGATGACAGCGAGAAATGTCGCCTCGCAGCTGCTGAGTTACTCAAAGAGATTTTCCGCAAAGCTGATAAGGAACGAGCACAGACCTTCTTGGGCCTTATCCGATCATGGCTGGAGAAGGACGACAACGATGCTATTCTCAGGCTTGCGCTGGTCGTGTTCACTCACTACCTCGAGGCTCATGAAAATGCGTCAAGGAACAAGAAAGACTTCAAACTCGTACTTGGCAAAGTCACTGACATTATTCAAGTCGAAGATATATCCGACGTCGATGGTGACCTTTTAGAGGCAGCCCTCGGTGTAATTCGCGCCTCAGTTTCTGTCTTCCCTGACAAGATCTTTTCCAGCAACAGCGAAGAGATGTGGATCAATATTTACAAGTGCCTTGCTCATCCTGATACCCACGCAAGGGTTGCCACTATTGGTTTGATCAGTTCGTATTTGGCCGACTTCGCACAAGAAGCAGGCAGCGCCGCTGCTGGAGAAGCTATCAAAGGCTCCCATGGGCTTGTGCTGGACTTGGCCAAGGTCCAGGATCTTGTTCGCCTTGCGCTTAGCGTCGTTGCCACTCGCGATGTTGACGAAAAGCTTGCAGCCGAAGCTACCCAAATTCTCATATTTCTGGGTCCTCGCCTCCTGATCCGACCTGTCGCGACAGATGATGAGGACCAAGAGGAAGAGGACCAAGAGGAAGCCGAAGGAGAGGAAGAAGCGGGTCAGCAGAAGAAGAAGGATCTCCAGTATCTCTTCTGGCGACTCTCCCATATCATCAGAAGAGAAATTCCACCGAGGGCAGTGGCAATCACTCCAAAAACGGCGGCTATGGAAGTTCTAGAGACAATCTGTCGCCGATCTTCCATTGATCGTCTAAAGCCTTCCCTGAAGACAATTTTGATTCCTCTTCATAACCTCACAGACCCATCCATCGCACCACCATTCTCGTCCGATGAGCTGTTCAAGACAAAACACGACGCTCTAAAGACTAGAGCGCAGATTCTAATGGACTCGCTGCAGAAGAAATTCGGTACCGCCGAGTATACCAAGCAGCTGCTGGCGATCCGCGAGGAAGTGAGGTCGAAGCGAGAGCAGCGGTCAAGCAAACGAAAGATTGAGGCGATTGCGCACCCCGAGAAGTATGGACGAGACAAGAGAAAGAAGTTTGACAAAAACAAGGAAAGGAAGAAGGTGAGGTCCAAGGAACAAAAGGCGATGAGACAATCATATAAAGGGTGGTAGAACCAAGGGGCGAGACCCCCATTGGATGGCGTTTTTGGAGTTATAAAAGTATATATTCACTGAGGGAAGGCGATTAATTACGGACGTACTAGACTACATGTCAAAAATATATTTCATATCTTACAAGGCAGACTGCAACTACTTATGTGATGAGCTACTCGGGGGGCGCAAAACGCTCCGATTCTATGCCTAGAGGAGGATATCCACCACTTGTTTTCCAACGCCACCAATAGTTTTACACGTTCATCATATACCATAAGTTTACTTTTATACAATTGCATTGCATCTCAATGCATTATGAACCAGTATGAGGCTTCAAGGGCTGTCTTTTCTGTTCTGTGTCTCATCTGGCCAAAACTCGACATCGCCGTCTTCTCCTAAAGTGCCTCGCTTGACGAGTTGGCCTTTGTCACGCAGAATATCTTCAATGGTAACCTTTTTATCACCAAAGATGTTCAGATGATCGCTAATAACGTGTCTGTTGCGACATTCCGGGCAGGTGATGAGGGTAGAACCAGAGTGGTATCCCTGCTTAGAAACGTTGTGGTGGGAGCGATGGCCGCAAGGAAGACAGGTGATGGAGACTTGGTAGTAGTCGACCTTGGGCGCTGGGCGCGGGCCCTCACTCTTAGGGGCCTCGCTATTGTCGGAAGCCTCTTGGACCTTGGGCTGAGCGGGCTGTGGAGGAGGTGGGCGAGGGATAGAGTGAGCGGCGCGAACAGCGATGTTGTTGACAATAAATGGCTTTTGCAATCGTGTGCGGCATGGATGGAGGGGCGCGCGCAAGATTGGAGCGCGCAGTGGCTGAGCGCGCAGCTGGCGAAACAATGAGGAAAACACTGGACTTGTTCGGGTCACCATTTTTTTCTCTGTAAAGGGCTGCAAGGTGACACTGCGTGGGTTGACGCGCCGCGAAGAATTTGGCCAAACAGTTTTTTACGGAGAGACGGTTAGAAGTTGTTGGAAGCTCTGATCCGAAAAATATTCAGTTCTAAAGAAACATCATAATGGTGGGTCCAGGCAATGCACCAATGAGCACTCACATGCCCGACTTTCGCCATGAATATGGCTTCACGATCTCAGATGCAACACCAATATGAATTTATTTTAAAGAAAAATATATAGGAATTTGTTTCGCTAAATTAGATACCCGCAGTTTTTAATTTGCTTCCATCGTGACTACCTCTATCAAAAATCAGCTCCGATATTGCAGCAGGGATCCAGAGCAGCTTCTACCTCCTTCCCTCAAGTCCCTAAGCCCGACATGTTTGCTTGCTACTAAGGCAGGTTCGTTCTGCACAAAAAAAAACATCCCTCTTTTTCTCTGATTTTATTTCGATTTCGCGTCATTCCTCCGCAGGCTGCTTTCACCACCTGGCTGCTTTATCCGTGGTTATCCACTCGAACGCGCCAGTTCTTGTCACTATACCGGAATTCGTCTCCTACTACTCACCTTCTTTCAGTTAGTCATGCGCCCAACTTACATCCTCGGCAGTCTTGCCGTCCTTCAAGCGGCTCCTTCAGTCAACGCAAATGATGCGTCAGAGGCTCTAGCCCTAGTCAACCAAGCCCGCCAAGCCCAAGGACTAGCGCCTCTTGTGTGGAACTACGACTTGACAGCCTTTGCCCAGTATTGGGCTAACCAGCTCGGGGCGGGTAACCGACATGTCGGCCATGCGCCTCGTGAATTGCGTCCCCAGCAAGGCGAAACCGTTTACGGGTACCAAACAAGTCAATGCAATGCCGCCTTCGAAAGCCCACTCTTGACTTCCATGTATGGTTGGCTAGGAGAAGCGTCCCAATACAAGGGGCAGCCCATCAAAACGGGCGATGAGAAATGGCTTCACTGGTGTATGATTGATAACCCATACTTGTTTTTGTCAAATCATCGACTAAAATTAAATTATAGCCCAATGTCTGTGGTCCAACACAACCCACATCGGCTGCGCACGTGCGTATAGTGTTTCGGAGCCTTACAAGTTTTACGGCGTGTGTCGGTTTTTCCCAGAGGGCAATGTGTAAGTTGAATCCCCAAAATTTTGAATCATACCCGAGGCTGATCCTCGACAAGGCTGGGGAAGAAGCCGTTTTAAATGCTTTCCAATCCTTGCCGTCTTTGTGGAAGAACGCTAGTTTTTGTCGGCTTTTTGGGGGCAAGTCAAGAAGTAACACAATGTCTCAATGGCGAGGCTAGGTTTTGCGATCATGTGGCCCTAGGAGAGTATTTCGACCGCATCAGATTATCCAAAAAATTATGGTTGTTGTCAGTGCATAGCTCTTTCAATAACTTAGTATAGTTACAGGGACATGAGAAGTGTGGCTGTTTTTTTCTCACTAGCCCGAGTAGTAAGATATGAGAGGCTAAAAATGGCATTATTGAGGCAATATCTAGTCAACTCACGGATCGCCCATTTACCTACTAGTACAGTTTATCATTGTCGCGTCACTGGTGGAGTTGTCTGCAACGGCCTTGCCCAGGTCCATGGACGATTGAGGCCCCACTTGGACGAGCCAATGTGGGGCTATAGGGTAATTAATGGTCCAAGCTTTGGCTCTGGATGGCTTACATAACACAACAGCACCTTGCTCGTGCCGCCACCACCCGGGCCGCCACTAGCAAATGCTGAATTTGTGGCAAAGCGACGCGATTGAGAAAAAGGTTGTCCAGATCGCGACTCCATCAAACACCACGACGGGCCCTCGAAATCATCACCACGGATTCCCCGCCACCACGCCATTTCTCCGCAAACGAGCGCCGACGTCGCAGTCGCCACTATTGCTGCATTTTCTTTGCATCTCTGCCATAATCGCCTCGACTTGCGAGTCTGGGTCAAGGACCAAGGCGAGGCCCCCCCGTTGCGCGTTCGCGTTCTTCACTTTCCCCAGCATGACATGAGCCCAAAGGCCTTCTAGTGCGCACAATGGAACGATCTAAACCCCAGGCTTTCTTGTCAAGCTACGCGCCGCGATTGCGTGGCTACAACAACTCCCTCCTCACCCCCGTCCTCCCCAGCAGCGCGCCCTCCGGTCCCGTCTCGCGAACGACAAAACGAGGAACCACCATCATCAACTATGCCGAGGATGGCTACGATGACTTAGAAGACGATAGCGATGACACCCGGCGCCGACCTACCGGCTTGCGAAGCCTGCGCAAGGAGGACTCAGCCAGCAGACTAGAACTGGCAGACAAGGCGGGCAAGGACACCAAGGAGCCCGTCGACGTGCAGGGCATCTGGCGCGATTGGATGGGCAAGACTCGTCCTGTCAGAAGCGACCAGCAAAATGCGGCCCAAGCAAACCTGCCTCTGACTTTGATCCCGATTCGAATCGACTTGGACATTCCAGCCTTTGTACCTCCTGCCCCCTTCCCAGCACCGAACCCCAACCAGGTCGACATTTCATTACCTCAGTATCGGCCCCAGGAGATGACCGTGCCATATAAGCTGCGCGACATATTCTGCTGGAACCTCCACGAAACCCTGATTACAACGGACCAGTTCGCGCAGACTCTGGTTCAGGACCTCGATCTTCCCAACCGGCAAGCCGTCATTGCTGAGATCAGCAAGCAAATCAGAACACAGCTCGAGGAATATGCCGGCGTTGCGCTTCACCCACTCTTCCACAACGAGCAGCCACCACCAGCTACCCAACAAAGCGCCACTGCCGGGGCAAACGCTGCGGGGAGTGGTACCCCCAAACCAAGCTTGGTCGCCAAGTCTCGCGATGGGTCTCCCGCCTCTGGTGTAAGGGGCTCTTCAAGGCCTGATACCCCTGCGCAGGCTGGAGGGGCTGGAACACCATCGCAGACGCAAGCTCCGGATGTTACTGCCGAAGCCACACCTATTCTACCTGACTCGGACGACTACAACCCTGACGACACATATCGCTGCATTGTCAATTTAAATCTGAACCTGGCATCGATGCTCTACACGGACAAATTTGAGTGGTCACTGCTGCATCCACCGGGCACTGCTGAAGCCTTTGCAAAGGTCACTTGTGCGGACCTTGGGTTGACGGGCGAATGGATCCCAGCCATGACACACGCCATCTACGAGGCTGTCCTGCGCCTCAAGAAGGAAGCTTGCGAAGCGGGTGGCCTTGTTGCCGGATGGGGTGGCTTGCAACAAGAACTGCCCAACGATGCTGCACTTGGTCAAGAGGCCGGTTGGAGATATGACCCCGATCAACTTGCGGATGATTGGGAACCTAAGATTGAAATTTTGAGCAACGAAGAGATTGAGAAGCGAGAAGGTGACCGCGAGCGCCAAGTCCGACGATTACGTCGCGAGACTGCGCGATTCAGTTCGACAACGGGCATGTTGGGAGGCACGCCATTTGGTGCTGTCGAGGTGGAAGAGGAGAGGATGGGAAGAGGCGAGCGCTCCAAGAAGAAGCGCCGCTTCCGAAGTTTGAGTCCCCTGGGACGAGGCGGCACTCCAGGAGGTCGCGGCACTCCTGACGTTGGTGGATACGGAGGAGGTGGTGCCCTGACGGACCAGGAAAGGCTTCAGTGGAGGTGCTGGCATTGTCGAATCTGGGGAACCAATGTGTGGGCCGTGCGAGACGGCCCGGCAGGTCCAAGGGTAAGTTTCTTTGCGAGCCGATGGGCCACTGCTGGGTGTGTTGCTAACCTGTTTACTAGACTCTTTGCGCCAACTGTGGATACCTCTACGAGCGCGACCAACGACTTCCCCGCCAGACAAAGAATCTGCATCTACTAGACATTCGTGCGGTCTAGGAGCCCACTAGCGAGCTCGGTCAACAGAAGTTATCGTTTGAAGAAACCCAGCAACATGCACCTCCTCCAATCTCCACATCAGGGCAATGGTCAGTCCCGACGAGCGTGACATATTGCTCACCGTTCTCTTGGGGGCAGTTCAGTTTACGCCCTCACGCGGAGACAGCGTAGTGGCATTGCGTGTTAGCCATGTTTTGGAGTCTATTTTGCGAGCAAAAGCTTGGGGTGGTGGATATTTGGCAGTGATGTGTTTTGGCGTCTCGGATGGTCGGAATTCCTCAGTGGATGGTTTTTGATGTTGGTAATTCTTGGTGGAGACGGAATTGGGGGCTTGTAGACTATCTTGTGTAGAGTATATGAAGCCTGCGTGACCCGGTTTAACTTGGGCCGGGCAAATGGCATGCTTGGCAGTTTCAATCTCGTGGTTGGTGGAGCGAGCCAAGTCGAAGATGCAATCGGATCCTCGGGCCTGCTATGTGCATGTTCTTGATGGGTGGCGGGACTGGGTATCTGCGTGTATATTCAGGCCGGTACCTGGCATATTCAGGGGAAGATGTTCAAAGGGGCGTCACGTGGTTACACCGATGCAATGCCTTCTCACGACGCAACTTTCCGTCATCAATCAGCGAACAGCATCTCTTTCCATCCCCACACCTCCCAGCAACGCAGTAGCATTCATCTACTACGGGTTCCGAATTCCAGGGCCCTGAATTAGCATTGCTCCCCATCCCTCAGGCTCTTGGCTATCGAACCACTTAGACGCCCGCAGCCCGCATTGGGACATCTCGGAGGCTTCCCCTCCACGTCTGGTCTGGTGACTGCGGATGCACCCCGCATTATCAAGGCGGGTCATCTATCAACGACTGCGCTCGCGATGATTTCTGCGAGTGGGCATGAGGTCCGTGTACAGTGCCGAGCGCAGCAAAGCGCTATTAAGCGGTTCGAGCCGGGCCATGCTCTCTTTCGCTCACCTTGAGCATGGTCACAAGTTATTGGCCGCCCTGTCACTCTTCACCAGGGTATGAGTTCAGGCTCTTGTCAATTGCCTCGGCAGTGGCCTACTCTTGCAATCAAATTCCTCTCAAACTAAAGGCTCCAAATTGCTAAATGATGGTGTTGTGAAAAGGGCCAGGTGGGATCTTTGCCTTGATCAGGTTTCGAGGTCCAGCTACACCTCTCTGGTCCCAACGGGTCCAACGGAGCCATCATGACCCGGAATAAGCACCCATCCAACCAGTTTACATCACACCCAAAGAGCATAAAGGGGTTCAGGGGTGCCCATCATCTGTATTCCTGCTTTGGGTTATTCCGGTCCTGGTATTGCATATCACATGTGCATTCACATCGATAGTGTGACGATCGGTTCCAGTGTTTTGGCCTCAATCCGGAATCACTTCAGCACAACTTTGCACTGGGCGCTGGGTCTTTCTTACTACAAAATATCAGGGATAATGTGGAGAGCGTTTAAGTGCAGGACCTAAACTAAAGAAGACATCCGACCCTGGAAGCCGTCGCGATATTCCGACGGATCTGGCAACCGCGTGTTGCCCCGGCTTGGTGCATGTAAGCCTAACTTTGACCCGAGCAGCAGCATCAATGAGGTACTCCAGGAACATGGAGCTGCTCAGGCATCCTTTCGGCCACTTATTTCCAAGAGGACCCTCGCGGACGGGCTCCCGAAGTGCCGACACTCTGTATAGGCGTACCCTTGATCGGCCCTCTGGAGTATGTGACGAGCGCTGGGCTAGAGGGAACAAGCAAGGCCTTCTGTAGTGGTTTACCTCTCATCACGTTATCATCACACCAAAATTCCAGACCAAGAGCAAGCATCTTTACAAAATCGTCTTCAGATGGTTTGGGAAAAGGGCGGGATGGAGGCTTTCTTGAACATGACTCTTGGCTATTATCCAAAAGGATTACAACGACTGGAGGCCAATGATGAATCACGAGCGACTCTCATCGCTGGCTTACAAAAGATTTCCGGGTCACAATGCCGGACTTGGAGGCCAAGTTCAGCCTCGGAAGCAGTTGGGTTCCATTTGGCCGAGCAGAGGTGCAACAGCAGAATGCCCGGGCGCATTATTCTGCACGCTTGACAGTAAACACCATGGATGACGTATGGTACCTGAAAGCTCACTCAATATGGTGTGGTGTATTCGGCAACGATTCAATAATGAGCCGATCTATTGGTGTGAGGGTTGCACACTTTTGATGAACATGGAAGATGAAGCTCGAGCTATGAGTTGCGGTAGAAGCTTTCTATGGGCGTCTGCTTTTTGGTCCTTTGGCCAGCCATTATAGTTGAGCCCTGGACCTATATTTGCCGGCAAAATACGATTTCCAGGGCAGAACCTGTGGATTTGTCTCCAGGTTCAAAATCGTAGAGCATCTGAACGCTGGGCATGAGTCCATAATACAGGCATCAGCGCAGCTCAGCTTCAGACTTGGCACAGTTTCTTTGCACGGCTTCGGGGTTATTGACAGGCGACAGCCCGATGGTGAATTATTCTGAGGTTGAATCTCCGGCCCGGCAGGCTTCCCATAAGCGACGTTGTCCCGTGTCCCGAAGAAAAAGCCCTCCAATCAAAGGACAGGATGACAGTAAATGCCCAGCGGGCCATGTCACCCATCCTCGCACAACAGTCAATCATTGCAATTGGTATGTACTTGTTGAATTTGAACGTGTAGCTGAGGGGTTACCAATCTACACACGGAAGTCACCACCCGAGTATCCCTGGCCAAGCGGAAGAATGCAACTGCAGCTATTCAGCACCTCTCGAACCTGGCAGTTATGGAGGCGGGTCCTTCACCACGCCGTTGATGACATTCCCTGTCCCCAAGCCGCCCTGTGACCGGAAATATGTGATGCCTGTCAAATAGAGGTGGCATTATGCCGTCCTGGAGGGGGGAAGACGCGGGCCGTAATCCGGACATAGCCTCCGCAAGTGGAGCAAATACTCGTCAATCGCAGTATTCTGGGCGAAGCCGAGATAGTTGAATGCTGTGGGGATCATACAGCTCCTGGAATCTCTTGGATAGTTGCAAATGTCTCATGGGCTCATATAAAATCGGGAAGAAGAGAAGTATATAAACTCGCGTCATTGCCTCTCGATTTTAAGATATCCTCTCATCCTCATCTTCAGGTTCATCGCCTTGTCTTAATCCCCACACTCCTCAGCACAAACCCGCCAGAGTTGCACGCAATGTTCAAGACTCTCGCCACCATCTCGGCCGTGATTGCGGCGGCCAAGGCGCAGCAAGTTTGCACCTTGACTACCGAAACTCACCCCAAACTCACATGGTCTAAATGCACAACCAGCGGCTGCACCAGCGTCTCCGGCTCCGTTGTGGTTGATGCCAACTGGCGATGGACTCACACCACCAGTGGAAGCACCAACTGCTACTCAGGGAACGAATGGGACACGTCCATCTGCACAAGCAACACAGTCTGCGCTGACAAGTGCTGCTTGGACGGCGCTGACTACTCGGGCACCTACGGAGTAACCACGAGCGGCAACCAGCTCAACCTCAAGTTCGTGACCAAGGGCCCCTACAGCACCAACATCGGCAGCCGTCTCTACCTCCTAGAGGATGACGACACCTACCAGATGTTTACGCTGCTGGGCAACGAATTCACATTCGATGTGGACGTCTCAGGAATTGACTGCGGTCTCAACGGTGCGCTCTACTTTGTGTCCATGGAGGAAGACGGTGGCAAGGGTCAGTACTCTGGAAACAAGGCTGGCGCCAAGTACGGGACTGGTTACTGCGACAGCCAGTGCCCTCGCGATGTCAAGTTCATCAACGGAGCGGTAAGCTCATTCGGGTCCGTGGGTTTCTTTTGCCGGATACTAACCAATGCAAACAGGCCAACGTTGAGGGCTGGGTGCCGTCTGAGGATGATATCAACGCAGGTGTTGGCAACCTGGGAACGTGCTGTGCCGAGATGGACATTTGGGAGGCCAACAAGAAGGCGACGGCTTACACGCCTCACCCTTGCGACAACAACCAGCAGCACTCTTGCACGGGCAACGCCTGCGGAGGCACATACTCGACCACGCGCTACGCCGGCGACTGCGACCCCGATGGCTGCGACTTCAACTCTTACCGCCAGGGCAACAAGACGTTTTACGGAAGCGGCTCGGGCTACACGGTCGACACCAGCAAGAAGGTGACGGTTGTCACGCAGTTCCTCACGGGCAGCAACAGCCAGCTGTCCGAGATCAAGCGCTTCTACGTCCAGGACGGAAAGGTCATCCCCAACTCCGAGTCGACCATTTCCGGCGTCAGCGGAAACTCCATCACCTCTTCTTACTGCTCCGCCCAGAAGACGGCCTTTGGCGACACGGATTCCTTTGGCGATCACGGCGGCCTCTCCCAGATGAGCGATGCCCTCGCCGCTCCCATGGTTCTCGTCATGAGCCTGTGGCACGATGTAAGTCTTGAACCTGCCCCTCGTCCCCTGTCCCCTGTTCCTCGAACCCTGATCTAACTCGCCTCAAAGCACTACGCCAACATGCTCTGGCTCGACTCCACCTACCCCGTCGACTCTACCAAGGCTGGCTCTGCTCGCGGTCCCTGCCCGACCAACTCTGGCGACCCCGACACGCTTGAGTCAACGGTTCCTGACTCTTCCGTGTCCTTCTCCAACATCAAGTTCGGTCCCATCGGCACCACCTTTAGCGAGGGCGGCGGCTCGACCGACCCTACGGATCCCACGGACCCCGGCAGCGGCACGACTGTTCCCAAATGGGGCCAGTGCGGTGGCATCAACTGGACCGGCAGCACCACCTGCGAGTCGGGATCCACCTGCGTCAAGGTCAACGACTACTACTACCAGTGCCAGTAGGCTGCTTCCAGGGATGCTAAACAGTAGGCCAGGAGCCCTCGGGGGGGTGGAGCAACAAGGAAAGACGCGGATTCATTCATACAAAGGAGGAGAAGGAAGGCCGATTGCAAATTTCTTGTATACATGTTTCTTTTCCTGTTTCCGTTCTACTTCTCTTCATGTCCATATTATACTTGTCATTTGATTAGTATACACTCATTCCAGACTGCAATTTACATTTCACTTTCGTCCATGGCAAAGCGGGCTCGAGAAATTGTGATGTGACAAATGCAGGATTATCCATTTCCCAGGTTTGCACCAAGTGAGGATTCCGATGCAACTTCCCTCAGACGGAGAGGAGGATTGCTCTGAAGACATCTCAGCTGTTTGTACGCAATGATTTCAAGTGAATGGAGCAGTTTCGAATCATTAAATTGCCAACATGGTTGTTTTTGAATAAGTACAAGATGGGATCTTCAATCAGAGAAGCCACGTCATGTGTGTGTATTGTATTATCTCTGTATTCGGGTATATTGGGCAAACTACGATTATGTTTCCACTCTCTTTTGAAACCACGACGTCTTCGCTTTCCTATTTACTCTCGCTCATCACCAATGCATGCTATTTAACACCAGATGCGCGCGCACACGGCCCATGATTTTGACTAAAACTAAGCAACCTCGCGCCGCTGCTCCGTCTCGCGCACCTCGGAGGCGCCGTCCTTGAGCTCGACGGGCGGGGGCTGGGACGGCTCGAGGCCGACGCCGAGCATCTGGGCGCCCTTCTCGGTGTGGTCGGCGCCGCCGAAGATGACGTCCATGTTCTCGAGGGGGATGCCCTTGGTCTCGGGGACGAAGAAGTAGACGAAGACGGTGAGGACGATGTTGACGCCCATGAAGAAGAAGAGGCACTTGAGGCCCGTCTTGGCGAGGAAGGTGGGGAAGAACTGCTGGAAGATGGTGTTGGCCACGTTCTGCGACTGCGAGGCCATGCCGACGGCCTGGGACCGGACGTTGGCCGAGAAGACCTCGCTGGTCCACATCCAGACGACGGCACCCCACGAAGGTTTGTAGAAGAAGCTTGAAGAGGGGGGGCGGCATGTTAGCGGATGGTGCGAGGAAGAAGTTGGGGAAGTATTTACATGAAGACGAAGAGCATAAAGACGATGCCGATGGCGGCAGGCTCCGATTTTATGCCGTCGGTGGTAGGGGTGGCGAGGCCAATGACGGGGACGATGAGCATGCACACGGCCATGCCGACGGAACCGACCATGAAGAGCCAGCGGCGACCGAAGCGATCGGCCGTCCAGGCGGCGTTGAGCGTGAAGACGATGCCAAAGGTGGCCCAGAGCGCGTTGATGAGGTTGCTAGATCAGTTGTTAGTGTTTTTTGTTTCTCTTTCTAAGGGCAAAAGAAAAAGGGGGGGGGGGGGGGGGGGGGG